>JASANB010005603.1:0-268957 GCA_030248155.1 Sabatieria punctata
ACCTTCGCGAAATCGGAATTTTCTTGATTTAGTCTTTTTGTCGGATAAAGAAGCATTAAGTTCATGCGGTCTTGGTTTGCCATTCTCAACCTCCGACCACAATGCAATACTCTTTTCATTGTCTGATGTGGTATCTAGGGGATCGGTTGAGCGCGTTTCAGTTGAATATGTCCCTAATTTTAAAAAGGCCGATTATATGGCAATTGTTGACTTTTGTCAATTGATAAACTGGAAAGATATTTTTTATGGATTTGAGACAATACACGAGATGTGGGCTGACTTTAAGGAAATGCTTTCATTGGCTATCAGTAGGCATGTACCTAAGAAAAAACGTACTGGGGCTAGCAAAAAGCCCAATTATCCAGTTAAGATTCGTAAGCTATTGGAAAAGAAAAAACGCTGTTGGAAAAGTGCAAAAGTAACTGGAGATTTTAGTTATTACAACCAAATTGCAAAAAGGTATAAAGAAGAGGTAAATATCTTTTACGATAATTATGAAAATGATATCCTAAAATCGGGAGATAGTGGTGCATTTTATAAATATGAAAGTAAAATAAAAAAAAAAAACAAACAACCAACAACGGTAAATAATGAGGGAAATCAAATTACTGATGATAAAGAAAAAGTGGAAATCTTCAATAATTATTTTTCCTCGGTATTTACAAAAGATGATGGTATGCTACCTACTTTTCGAAGAAACGCAATTGGGATAATTGAACATATACCATTAAGTGAGCAGGAAGTATTCAAGGAGTTACGTAGGCTACCAAATAAACTGTCAAGAACACCCGACTGCTTACCTGCATATTTTTTACGCCGTGTTGCCTCTGGAATTGCTCATCCAATATACTTATTGTTTAAGAAATCTTTGGAAAGCAGTGAATTACCGGATGATTGGAAAACTGCTTTGGTATGTCCAATATTTAAGAAAGGGTTAAATTCTCAACCTTCTAACTACCGACCCGTTTCGTTGACATCATACGTTTGCAAAGTTTTAGAGAGACTAGTGCGGAAGGCCCTATTAGGCTTTTTCTCAAACACTTTATCTGGGGCTCAACATGGGTTTAGTTAGGTCTAATAGGTCCACGGTTTCGCAAATGCTCGAGTGTTTAAATGACTGGATAAATTCTTTGGATAAACGTTATGATGTCGATGTCATTTATTTAGATTTTGCTAAAGCATTTGACTCGGTTTCACATCAAAAATTATTGTTTAAACTGGAACAATATGGGGTAGCTGGGAACCTTTTACAATGGATTAAATCCTTTTTAACTGGGAGGACTCAAAAAGTTTATGTAAATGCCACAGTGTCAAACTCTGTACCAGTCATTAGCTCCGTCCCACAGGGTACTGTCCTTGGTCCAATTCTTTTTCTAAATTATATCGACGATATCATAGATAATGTTCTTGGCTGTAAAGTGAAATTATTTGCAGATGATGTTAAGCTATACAAAACACTGGTAAACCCTGAAACTGATCCTGGTATACTGCAACAAGACTTGGAAAGAGTATTTGAGTGGTCTAGAAAGTGGCAGCTAAGTTTATCGGAACCTAAATGCCAGGTTCTTCACATCTCAAACAGGCAACATAAAAATGATTTCGAGTATTCTATAAACAACATTAATCTACAATCACTTCAAGTGATTAAAGATTTAGGGTATTACGTGCCAAAAAATCTGAAATTCTCTGAACATTGTCAGCGGATATCGGCAAAAGCTATGAAAATATCAGCTTTAATCTTTAGAGTGTTTCATACACGACAAAGCGATATCTTACTGAGGGCCTATAAAACTTATGTTCGTCCAATAGTGGAATCAGGATCACCTATTTGGAATCCATGTCTATGTAAAGATATTGACGCCATTGAAAGGGTACAAAGATATTTTACAAGGAGATTATTTTATAGATGTGGCTGGTCAGAGAGGCCATATTTAGAACGTATTACAACACTGAAACTTGAAACGTTAGAAAAACGAAGGGTAAAAACAGATTTAATACTATGTTATAAAATAAAAAGTAGACTAATTGATTTAAACCATAGCGATTTCTTTGAGTTAAATCAGCGAAAATCGCGCGGACATTCACAGATCATGAAAGTCCAGAGTAGTCGTATCAATGTAAAAAAGCATTTCTTTGCAAATAGAGTAGTGAACCATTGGAATTTGTTAACGGAAGAGCAGGTGGCTGCTCGTTCGGAGGGTGTATTTAAGGATAAACTAACAATTAGTAATCGAGGATTGCGGTTTGCGTAAGTGCACTGCCAGCAAACCGCTTTGCACTGGAGCCTCTGACTTTGTCCTGGTCGCCAATTTTGAACATTCTTCTTACTAACAAGTTCGTGTGCAATAAACTTTACTTACTTTAATATTACCTTGTCCTATTTTTTTGCGCAAGGATATAGCATGCAGCATTTCCAAGATTTCTCTCCAGCCGTCCACATACCGTGTTTGACGTCTAGGAGTAGAAGCAATAAGGGGCCGTCCATAAATTACGACGTTCAGAGAGGGGGGTGGGGGTACCCCGAAAAACGTCGCAGAACGTCGGAGGGTGGTGGGGGTACTGTTGCATGCGTATACGCATTACGCATATCATTACGCAAAGTACGCATTGCATTTCAGAATGCGTATACGCATACGCATACGCATACGCATTTGAATTTCATTACGCAATATTATTACGCATTCTGTCAAAAGTTTGCATATTTTTGCGTAATGCGTATTGGGTCTGAAAAATAGCTATACATTTTCGAATGTCTTGCAAATATTTAGTTCAGATTGTTACCGAATGGTCATTCTTCATAGTTTTTAGTGTGAGGAGACGGCACCAGAAATTGTCTGAGGCACTTAAAGCTTTAACTAAGCTGGGCTTGCTAATATTTAAAAAGAGGCAAAGATTTAACAGGAAAGGAAATGTGCGACAAAACCGTGAATTTAGAGTTTCCACGGTTTCCGATCCGATCCGATCCGATGTGTGGGGGGGACCTTACGGCCCTACACTCAGACCTCTGCGGTCCATTGCGCAACCCCCGTATTCGTCATCTCGGACGTTTGCCCTCCTTTCACTGCCAAGCCACTCTAGCCATGCTGTTGGGCGCCAGGTACTAAGAGAGCGCCTAGCGTGGTGACGTCATTGTGCTGACAGCGTCCACTGCCGCCCGGCCGGAGGACTAAACCGGTATAGGCCTTGTTGTGTCGTCTCAGCCAGCACTTGACGTCATTGATCTTTCTCCAATGTGGCATGCTGTAGGAGCGGCTTCGGTGCAATGCCAGATCCAGTTGGTTCCCATTTTACCTACTCGCTGTAACCAGCTTTCGGTGGCCTGGGTGGAGCGTTGTGCCGACGACCAACTCTTTGCAGCAAGAAACTTGCCGCGCCGAGAGGATGAACCACTACAACCGCTAGGGATGCAGGGGCCGCCCTGACTCAGAGGTACTGTAATTTTAATAGTGAAATTTTATTTTAATTTAATATTAATATAATGAACTAGCCGATTTTAATTTTAATTTAATATTAATATAATAGTCCCCTGTTAATTTTAATTTAGATTTAATATTAATACTATTAAATAACAATTTTAATAGTATTTTAATAGCATTTTAATAGTAGATTCTAAAATGCAGTCGAAAAGTTTTGGAGGCACTTCAGCGAATAGGTAAAACAACATCTTTTGCTTTTAGTTGCTAGTGTTAGATAAGAATTTTATCAGAGAATTTTACCTTAGAACCATTTTTCTGTGGAAAACTATAACAATTCTTTTTAAAATGACTCTGTCTGACTGAACCTGGTTTTAAATTGCATTCGAACACAAGCTACCCATAGAAAAAACTATTGATGCATAGTTAAAGAGAAAGCTTTGAAAGGAAAGACTGTTACATTGAGTATATATGTCGTAGGGAGAAACGGAATCCAGGGAGATTCGGAATCTCCCTAGGGAGAACTGGAATTCCGTCTCTCCCTGGGGTTTTAGGGAATGTGACCTCCATTCCCTCACTCCCTAGGGAGATTCGGAATCGGCCCCGCACCCCATAAAAGGTCACTCTACTTGGTCGCTCTTTTGCCCTCAGGCTCTGGAGCACAACTTTTACAACCTGTCCCTCTCTTCAGTAGTGGGTATTCGGTTTTCCGATATTGTTTCATCTTTAATCTATTGTGTTAGCCAGATAAATTACATACAATGTGTGCCATAAGGGAAGCATTTAAGAGTCGTTCTCTGGTCAGATCGCGTTTTGGTCCTTTGCCCTATTCAGACCCAAAATTGAAACTTTGAGCTAGAGAGCTGTAAGTTGGTACACTAATAGATACTTATGAGTTATCTTTCAGCTGCAAAGGATTAATGGATCTGACGCTCCTGTCCTGAGATATAGTCTTCCGAAAATCGGTCTGCTTAACTATGGGACCAAAATTTCAAACTCGAATTTCTCGCTTCACACTCGGAATTCGGACCTAAAAATTGGGGGTTTTAGAGTACTTTTAGACTGCTTTAAGAAACTTTCGTCAAATTTTCGTTTTCAGAAAAAAAATTTTTTTTCGCCCCCTTTGCGCCCCCCTAGCTCGTCTGGAACCCCCCCTACCCAGTTTTTTTTATTTCAGAAAAATGTTGCGCTATCAATTACCTACCGTTTGGTGTGAAGCATTGTTTGCTCAGACCCGAAAAACGTGAGAAAATTGAGATCAAACATGTTCCGGTCGCAAAATTTTCGCACTTTTCTCAGGTCAAATATTTCCAAGTCCGGTTTTCCACCTACTAGTACGAATTCGGACTTAAAAATTGGGGGTTTTAGAGTACTTTTGGACTGCTTTAAGAAATTTTTGTCAAATTTTCCTTTTCAAAAAAAGAAATTTTTTCGCCCCTTTTGCGCCCCCCTAGCTCGTCTGGAACCCCCCCAACCCAGTTTTTTTTATTTCAGAAAAATGTTGCGCTATCAATTACCTACCGTTTGGTGTGAAGCATTGTTTGCTCAGACCCGAAAAACGTGAGAAAATTGAGGTCAAACATGTTCCGGTCGCAAAATTTTCGCACTTTTCTCAGGTCAAATATTTCCAAGTCCGGTTTTCCACCTACTAGTACGAATTCGGACTTAAAAATTGGGGGTTTTAGAGTACTTTTAGACTGCTTTAAGAAATTTTTGTCAAATTTTCGTTTTCAGAAAAAAAATTTTTTTTCGCCCCCTTTGCGCCCCACTAGCTCGTCTGGAACCCCCCCAACCCAGTTTTTTTTTTATTTCAGAAAAATGTTGCGCTATCAATTACCTACCGTTTGGTGTGAAGCATTGTTTGCTCAGACCCGAAAAACGTGAGAAAATTGAGGTCAAACATGTCCCGGTCGCAAAATTTTCGCACTTTTCTCAGGTCAAATATTTCCAAGTCCGGTTTTCCACCTACTAGTACGAATTCGGACTTAAAAATTGGGGTTTTAGAGTACTTTTAGACTGCTTTAAGAAATTTTTGTCAAATTTTCGTTTTCAGAAAAATAATTTTTTTTATGCCCCTTTGCGCCACAGTAGCGCGTCTGGAACCGCCAAAACTGGGTTGGGGGGTTCCAGACGAGCTAGGGGGGCGCAAAGGGGGCGAAAAAAATTTTTTTTCTGAAAACGTAAATTTGAGAAAAGTTTCTTAAAGCAGTCTAAAAGTACTCTAAAACCCCCAATTTTAAGTCCGAATTCGTACTAGTAGGTGGAAAACCGGCCTTGGAAATATTTGACCTGAGAAAAGTGCGAAAATTTTGCGACCGGGACATGTTTGACCTCAATTTTCTCACGTTTTTCGGGTCTGAGCAAACAATGCTTCACACCAAACGGTAGGTAATTGATAGCGCAACATTTTTCTGAAATAAAAAAAACTGCGTAGGGGGGTTCCAGACGAGCTAGGGGGGGCGCAAAAGGGGCGAAAAAAAATTTTTTTTCTGAAAACGTAAATTTGAGAAAAGTTTCTTAAAGCAGTCCAAAAGTACTCTAAAACCCCCAATTTTTAAGTCCGAATTCGTACTAGTAGGTGGAAAACCGGACTTGGAAATATTTGACCTGAGAAAAGTGCGAAAATTTTGCGACCGGGACATGTTTGACCTCAATTTCCTCACGTTTTTCGGGTCTGAGCAAACAATGCTTCACACCAAACGGTAGGTAATTGATAGCGCAACATTTTTCTGAAATAAAAAAAACTGGGTAGGGGGGGGTTCCAGACGAGCTAGGGGGGCGCAAAAGGGGCGAAAAAAATTTTTTTTCTGAAAACGAAAATTTGACGAAAGTTTCTTAAAGCAGTCTAAAAGTACTCTAAAACCCCCAATTTTTAGGTCCGAATTCGTACTAGTAGGTGGAAAACCGGACTTGGAAATATTTGACCTGAGAAAAGTGCGAAAATTTTGCGACCGGGACATGTTTGACCTCAATTTCCTCACGTTTTTCGGGTCTGAGCAAACAATGCTTCACACCAAACGGTAGGTAATTGATAGCGCAACATTTTTCTGAAATAAAAAACTGGGTAGGGGGGGTTCCAGACGAGCTAGGGGGGCGCAAAGGGGCGAAAAAAAAATTTTTTTTCTGAAAACGAAAATTTGACGAAAGTTTCTTAAAGCAGTCTAAAAGTACTCTAAAACCCCCAATTTTTAGGTCCGAATTCGGAGTATGAAGCGAGAAATTCGAGTTTGAAATTTTGGTCCCATAGTTAAGCAGACCGATTTTCGGAAGGCTATATCTCAGGACAGGAGCGTCAGATCCACTAATCCTTTGCAGCTGAAAGATAACTCATAAGTATGTATTAGTGTGCCAACTTACAGCTCTCTAGCTCAAACTTTCAATTTTGGGGTCTGAATACTGAAACTCGATCGGTTCAGAGAACGACTCTTAAAACTGGCGCCTTTCTCCCTACGACATATACGTATGTAGATTCAGATCCTTTTGTCATTCATGCTTATTAGTCAGAAAAGCTCCACTATTTCCAAGTGAATACACATTCGAGATTCAGAGGGCAGTTAGAAATCTTCAATTTTCGTCTTTTTCTGAGGTAAAATTATGATTTAAATAGTATTGTAGGTAATTCCTCGATTGTCAAACAAGGTTTAACTATTAAAATGCTATTAAAATACTATTAAAAATAAATTTTAATAGTCAGCCCCTTTGTGTATTTTTAATTTAATTTAATATAATAGTAGGCCCTCTATTTTAATATTAATATAGATTTAATACTATTAAAAAGGCACTATTAATAATAGTTTTATTTTAATATTAATATATTTAAATAACAGTACTCAGAGGCAGCGAGCTACGCACTGAGCCAACGACGCGGCTTCCACGGTTTTGGGAGACATGAATTGTGTTGCATGGGCAGGCTATCTGTTTGTGCTCAGCTTCCACTGCGTATGTTTATTGTAAATTTAATTGCTACAGTGTTAGACCTCTTCAGATAATGAGCATTCAATTGTTTTTATTAGGAATAGCGCATAAAATCTCTTGCTTGTTAAAAACATACGTACAGTACATACAGTACCATACATGTAACAGGTCATCTGCCGAATAGGGAGGGGGGCTGGGGGGTCTGGCGCTGGTCGGAGGGGTTTGAGCCCAAATTCTAAGGAGGGGCTAAGCACTAAAAAAGCTTAAAAATCGCAATATTTCGGCTAAAAATCGTTAAAAATCGCTAAATAGAAAGAAGAAGGTGAAAACGTATGTGCAAGGGCGTAGATGGGAATCGAACCCAGCACCTTCGGATTTCCTTTGAAATTTGGGCTCAAATGCAGCTAAAAGTGCTGTTTTTTTCAGGCAATTTTGGCAATTTTTGTTTCTGAAATTGTAAAAAATCTCCAAAATTCGCGAAAAAAATTGCGTTGCAATTCATTTCAAGGCAGGAATTTGATTTTATTGGATACCTAAACAACACGTTGTGGAGACAAACAAGCCGTTCAGAGAAATTTCTGATTGTTTCTGAGATTACGCATTACGCATACGCATACGCATTACGCAAAATACGCATTGGTTTTTGCAATGCGTATACGCAAACTCATACGCATTTGCAATTGGAATGCGAATACGCATACGCATACGCATACGCATTTGAAAAATCCGGTATTAAACAACAGTAGATGGGGGGTTGAGGCAAAACGTTGACGTGTTTTTGGCCTTTTTTGGTAAGGTTTGACGATTGCAGAATATGCAAGAATGCAGTGAAAGTCAAAGGTTTTTGACACATTTTTTGCAGTTGTACAACATACAGTATGTTGGCGTGATTTGTACAGGGTGTGCAAAAAAGAACCCAGCAGATTTTTTACTGTAGCAACCGTAGTAAATCCCAACGATTTGAATTTGACCTCAAATTTAAAACACTGGTTTTGGCAATGAACAAGAGCACGGTGGCGCAGGGTATAGTAGCTCGTGGCCACCTAAACCCGGCCCCCGGCTCTTCTGGGAGCCCATTGGCCGGCCAGACACCTGTTTAACCAATCACGCCGGCCAGGATGGGTGTGCACCCGAGAGTTTAGTAAACAACAGGTGACCCTCGGCCGCGTCCGCCGGCCTCAGCTAGTGTCAATTAATTAGCTGGTCGTCCGCCACCGAATTAGCGCGCTGCTAGGGCGGGATTAGCATTAATCAATTGGTGGCCGCGGCTCAGCATTACACTGCGCCACTGAATGTAAAAATGATTTAGTAGTTGAATATGGTGTACTGTGGCGGGCACAGTTGGTGTAGTGGTTTAGGCCGCATAGCCACTGTGCGCGACGTTGTGTGCTCATCGTCTCGGCGCGGCAAGTTTCTTGCCGCAAAGAGTTGGTTGTCGGCGCAAAGCTCCATCCAGGCTACCGAAAGCTGGTTACAGCGTGTAGGTCAGGGCTGTTGGGTCGGTTTTTTTCCTCGGTTTTTTTCGTTTTTTTCCGGAAAAAAACCGGTTTTTTTCCTAGGGGCTCGGAAAAAAACTAAAATGCGGAAAAAAACTCAAGTAAGTTTTTAAAGGAAATAGATGCAATAACTGGTTAAATTCGCTTCCAACGCTTTGAATTTACGTTAATAGAAGCCTTACAAGCATTTCCATGGCATAACTTAGCTGTTTTTCGCAAAAAATACCGGTACCATTTTCAGGCAACTTTTATTATTGTATTTTTGATGTTTTAAAATCAAATTACTACACCAAAACATGAAATTAGGGCATTTTATAATAAGACTCACGCTATTTCGTTGAATTCTGCAATAAAAAGCGATTGTTAAAAAAATTTTTCTGTCATCTCGGAAAATAACTTTTGGAAAAAAACCGGAAAAAAACAGGAAAAAAACCGGAAAAAAACCGGCTTGAGTTTTTTTCCGGAAAACAAACAGCCCTGGTGTAGGTAAAATGGGAACCGACTGGATCTGCCATTGCACCGAAGCCGCTCCACAAAGCATGCCGAAGGAGAAGAAGATCTACTATGTATGGCAGAACCTGTCTGAGAAACCAACTATGCTGGGAGCCCTCTGGCATATGGGTGCACCGGCGGCCGTCAGGAGCTGCCAGAATCGTGGCATCAACACACCGGCCCCCCTCCTGGTGACCGGCACCCAGCAGCATGGCTAGGAGTGGCTGGCAGTGAAAGAAGGGCAACGTCTGAGATGACGAATCACAAGGGTAGCTAAATGGACCACGAGTCTGATCGTAGGCCGTAAGGGTCAGGGCAAGTCGGATCGGATCGATGTGTACTGCACAGTTGTGTAATTATTTTGTTTACGCCCATGTAGCATACTTCAAGGAATCATCCGGATTTCCTCGCAACTGCCAGGCCTTTTCGTTTGCTTCTGCGCGCTCACTGAAACCGGTTTATCAGAAAGTACAAAACCAAATAGAACAGAAACTGACGTACGGCAGAGTTGCCAAGGCCACCAGGCAGGAGAGAAAAAGCAAACAGAGCAGAACTTGCATTTGGTTGTTGGTGATAGCTGAAAGGGACTCAACCGTATACTGAGATCAAGGAAAACCGCGACTTTATATATAGACATGGACATATTATGCAGGGTTGCAATGTGCAGACTGCATTCTTGTCAAACACTAGAATTTAGCAATTGAATATGTGCATTATTAGCCGAACCACATTTCTGGACTTATGCTTTGAAGCTGGCCGCGGAAACTAAAGAAAGGAGAAATTATATTCTTTGTCAAACCTGTGTTTGTTGAGAAGAGAATATCTGCGTATTTTCTTCACTTGCTTGTCAGATACTGCTGCTGACTCAGTTTTATTTTTTAGTTCCACTACTCTAAAACATGTACTGTACCAACTAAAAACGAAACTAAAAAATAAAACTGAGTCAACAGTATCTGACGAACACAAAGAAAATATGCACACCTTCTCTTCTCAACAAACCCAGGTATGACAAAGAATATAATTTTCTCCTTTCTTTAGTTTCCGCGACCAGTTTCAAAGCATACCGGGCAGTCCAGCAATGTGGTTCGGCTAATAATGCATATGCTCAATTGCTAAATTCTGGTGCTGGACATTGTAAGCATGCATAATATGTCCATGTCTATATAAAAAGGCGCGGTTTTCTTTGATCTCAGTGTACAGTTGAGTACCTTTCAGCTATCACCAACAACCAAATGCAAGTTGTGCTCCGTTTGCTCTTTCTCTCCTGCCTGGTGGCCTTGGCAACTCTGCCGTATGTCAGATTCTGTTCTATTTGGTTTGTATTTTCTGATAATCTGGTTTCAGTGAGCGCGCAGAAGCAAACTGTATGGAGTGGGAAAAGTAAGTAGATTCTCTGACGGCTTTTTCAAAATTAAATCAGTTTTGTCTTTGTTACGGGCGTAAACATTATACATACGCAACTGTGCAATACACCATATTCATCAGCTAAATCATTTTGCAATTATTGTTTGTACTTCTAGACGTCAAACATTGGGAGAGCAAAAGCTGAGAGATTTCTTCGCTAAGTATGATGAATCCTTGCGCCCGAAAAATAGGAAAAGGTAATTGTCATGTAGGTTCAGTACAGAATCGGATTGGTATAACTGAACCTACCTACATGCAGTAAACATGCGCTCTCACATTGTTTCTATTTGCTTCTGTTTTTAGACGTTTTTGGCACCCAGCATTGGAAAGGTTGATGCTTTAGGGCGGCAGGAGGAAGAACTAGAACGGGGGCGGGCGGTACAGTGTTGATGCAGTTTAATTGTATTCACTAAATGACTACATAAATTAAAAGCATTCTTTAATAATCACTTTTAATGTCTGTCAGCCAGCTAGCTTATGGTACCTACACTACAGACATGTGAAGTATGTTTTTTGAAAGAAAAACAAGTTTTTTTCCTAATCATCTATGAAAAACACAAATCATGGGTTCATTTGTACGTACAGTCAGAATTTCATGAGCGCAACACGCTACCGGTTTTTTCATAAACAATCCCAGGTGGGCTCATTTTAGGGAGCTTATTTGCAGAAAAATCCGGTATATCCCAAATTTTCGTCACATTTATGGAGATGCGGTCCAAAAGCGCTGGAAAATGGTTGAAAACTGATCTGCTCGTTATCATTTTCGATTTTCAACTGCGGAGAATATATCTGGAGGTTAAGGCTGGCTAGCAATGTGTCAAAAGGTTGACCGCCAAATAACGGCGGTTGCATTAGGTCAGTGCAGGCAGCTTATAACGGTTATAGAACATTCCAGAAATTTCTAGTCAGAGTAGGAGATCAGAGAGAGAGGGACTGACCTTTTCTGATCTTTTCCAGAACATTCTATACATAGATAAAAGGCACGCATACACAGACTATTAGCACACGCCACGTAACAGCACTATGTAGTTAACAGAGTGTAACAACTACAACATTGCTAAAAAATCAATACTCAATTCCTGAGGAAACAGCTCAAAACTTGGGTCGTGTCAGTCCAAAATGAGTAGAACTTTCTTCAGATGGCGATAATTGGTCTACAAATTAGCATGTAATGAAATAATATCTGTGCTATAAGCATGAACTACGCCATCTTTGGACTGAATTGGGTTGTTGGGAAGTTGGGCAAAACAATTTAATTTTGTTATTTAATTTTTATTTGATCAGAAACACAATCAAGCTTCTAAATTACCTGCACAACCGTCTGCTGCGTTGCTGGGTTCTAATCGATTATCGTTGCAGTTGCTCTTATGGAGGCTAGACTGTGACATGCTTAAATTATCTACCGAACGTACTGCAAAGTTTTTATTGCGATTCCATGATCACACGTCTTCTATGAAGACCGAAATATCTTCACATATCTGTTAAAGGAATCAGGCTGTCTTCCAGCCCCAACAGTTATCACACGGTTGCCTCGATACCAAACAAGCTGATATTGAGCCATCACAGTGAACGACATTACACCAATAGGTCTGCAATACAGTGCATTCATTTGTGGCCACGAAAGGCTAGCTTGCAGAAATTTCAGTTTTTCAATAATTCAATGGCCGTCACACCCCGGCCTGTTCAAACCATACCTACAACCATAAACCGTTATTTCACAACTCACGTAAATCTCAGTATAATGTAAGTGTGCCCATGACGTTTTGTAGCAAACTTGATAATAATATGCTTCGGTTGGTTATAGCAGCCGCTGAACAATCCATTCTCAGCTTCAGATTTTATGCTGAGAAATTGACCTGTAAACAAAATTAAGTTTACAATGCCATCATAAGCATCATAATGAAAAATAAAGTTTTCTGATAGCTCGTGCAACATACCTGCAGGAATGAAGCTATATTTAGCGTTCTTGTGCACTTTCCAGCAATTCAAATTAGGTCCTGAGGTCTGCGGTATAACGGAGAGAAGGTCAGATCCGTTGTTCATTACCTCCAAATGCCAGGTTGGAATGGCCGTCGCTAGACTGACACTCGCTAACGCCAGAAAAAAAGCGATCATTCTCAACTGAGCACTCTGCAAATGGAGACAAGATTGCGGGTCTGCTATAGTGACTATTTTGTTAGAAGACACGAGAAAACGCAAACCTTGGCAGGAAAGGCAATGTAGCCAGCAATGACAAGTAGATAAATGGGGTGCAAACCTTAGCTGTCTTGCACACACCGACAGCAAAAGGTGAGGGTTGTTGTTAAGGAGGCTGCCGGACCTTGTGTCTCTTCCTGCTCTATAGCAGTTGGCTACTCCTAGTCCGAAATGACAAAAAGTTACAACAACAACAACAACAATGTAGAGTAGGGTTCTGACGATACATCGATATCGATATCGAAAAGTCGATGTATCGATCCTTTTTCCATCCAATATCGTTATCGATATCGATATCGCGATATTTTCGATATTTTTGTGCGGAAAAGCAGGGAAAAACAAATCTGACACTAAGCTTATTTATCTCTGGAAAAGCAAAAGAACAGTTTTTGCTGGACAACTGAGAAATCGATAGCAGCATAGTCAAATCCTAACAGTGACATGATAGCTCTCAGATGTCAAAAACATCAATTTCTCGGCATTCTCAGCTTTCAGACAGCAACGCTCAGGTTCTTAAATGTCTGCAGCAACATTGAAGAGCTGCTCGCTGTGCATACGTACTTGAAGCAGGCGCAGAAGCAGACATGGGCTATCATTTCGGCTGAGGGGCGGTAAATTTTAAAATCCTGAGGGGGTACTGCCGGCTGATGGGTGTTTGAAAGGATGGTAAGTAAAAGGTCCGATTTTTTATTAAACCTAAGGTTTTTGACTTATTTGTCATTAAAATAAGTTAAAGCACGCTACTCTGTCTGAGTTCATTTATGCCTAATGAGGGTGGGGCATCGGTCTGAGGAGGCAACCTTTACATTGAGGGGCTTCAGAAAGGCCACTACCTTTTCCGCCATTCTCTACTTAACTGATATCAGATCGCTGACTGCATCAGTGTTTGACTGATAAGCAGCGAGAGCAGTTTGCTCTTTCAAATTTTCAATTTTCATGCATAACTATAAATATCGACATCGATACCTTATCTCATATCGATGCCATTCGCATCTGGCAGGCAATCTTCCCCATGCCCTCATAGTGCTCATGCATTACGTTGAAGCCGATTATCATTTCTTTTGCTTCTTATCCGGATTGAAAAAGTGTATCCTAAGTTTTGCACAAAGCGCGGCGTTTCCTCAGGTAAAACCCCTGGACAAAACCAATAGTCAAAGCTGGATGATATAAGTACTTGAATAGCCGCCAAGCAAAACCCAGCCTGTCGAGTGGGCAAGGTTTTGGTCAAACGGAATTTAGGCGCATAAACGATGGTTTATGAAAAATGTCATGCTAAAAATTGTCAACAATGTAGATTTATCAGAAAAGCTTGTTTGTGCTGGTCCCTAGTTGGTGCGGTGTGGTGCGGTTGGGGGAGATCACAGAGATTATACTTTGCAGCATACATGTAACAGGTCATCCGCCGATGGGGGAGGGGGGTTGGGGGGTCTGGCGCCGGCCGGGGGGGCGGGGTCTGAGCCAAAATTTTGGGGGAGGGGGGTGGGCACTAAAAACGCTCAAAAATCGAAAAAAATCCCAAATTTTTGGCTAAAAATTGCCAAAAATCGCTAATTTGGACTGAAATACAGCTAAAAAGTGCTGTTTTGCAGGCGATTTTGGCAATTTTTGTGTGTGAAATTGTAAAAAATTGCAAAAATTTGCTTGAAAATTTACTTGCCAGAAAATCGGAGGGGGGTCGGTGAAATCGTCTCGGGGGGGGGGGGCCCATCCCGGGGGTCTGGCCTAAGTCGGGTGGGGGACAGACCCCCCGGACCCCCCCTGTTACATGTATGCTTTGCAGATATATTTTTTTCTCAGTGATACGTACTGTTATTTTACTAGTGGATTTTTATTTTACTATTTACTAAATCTACTACAAATTCAGCTCTTCTTACTATTTACTAAATTTCTATTTTTGTTTTACTACCAAGCAGCTCCGATTTTACTAATTTTTGTTTTACTAATAATTTTACTAATTTTGCTACTATTTTACTACGATTTTACTAGTCATATTAGGGGCAATTTTGCATCAATTATGCCAAAATCTTATGAATAATTAATGTTGGTGCTAATTAGTTGCTAAATTTCGTCATGATACAAGGTTCTCAAGAAGTTTAGAGACAAAAACGTGTGAAATTCGACTGACAAAAGTGCGCCCACACACTATTTATTGCAAAATTGATCAAGAATTTGGCTGGAATTCACCAAAAACTAGTAAAATACAATGTAGTAGTAAAATTCTCATTTTACTATTGACGGTCTCAGTTAATTTAATTTAATTTTTACTTTACTATTGGCTCTTCATTTTACTTTTTACTATTATTTTACTACTACATAGTAAAATACCACTAGTATTACTAATTATTGTTTTACCATCATACTATAGTAAAATAACAGTAGTGATACGTATCTAGAAATGCAACCGCAAATAAAAATTAGTGATGTAAAATTATGGAATTTGAATTTCAATTCAATTACAATTAAATTATGGGCTCAGTTTTTAATTTCAATTAAATTAAATTAGATTAATTGAAATAGTTTTCCAATATTATCAATTACAATTATGTTTTCAATTAAATTATGGAACCTCGGAAAATTTCAATTATGCAATTTTTTCAATTATTTTTTCAATTTTTTTAAAATTATTGTAATTTTTGGCTGTTAAAAGACAGTGACAGTGACCCAGGACTTAGAAAAATGTCCATGTAAAAGCTTAGACACCTGGTTAGCCTGCTGCCCAACCAGGCGAGAAAATTTTAAAAAGTCATGTTTTAAAAACAGAGAAAATGGCATTCTGGAGGAAAGTTACAGTTAGTTCATTTCAATGTCAGTACACAATCTAAAGGTTTTCAGCATTTTGAATTTTTGACCAACATCACTTCCTACATAGGTACCTTCACCGAAAACGGGGTGTAAATCCACCATACATCCAAAAATCACTGTTTTAACGTTTATGAAGTACGAAATGAAAAGCAAAGCATAAAATATTACAAAACAAAGTTAGGTAAATATAAAACAAATGACAAACCCTAAATAGGCTTTTGTTTGAAGTCATTAGCCCCTCTAATACTTACCCATTTCCTTACATTCACCACAGGAAATACAGTATAGATAAAAAAAATGTCCCATCGCTTTTTCGGCCTTCACTCAAAAGTTTCGTTCTCAGTCACTTCTTTACCGATTTGGCTCAAATTTTCAGCAAAAATTAACAACATGGTTGGCTAAATGGAATTTCAAAAACATTACTAAATATGACTTTTCTTCGTAAAACCGGCAAAATGACGATTCTAAAGATTTTCGATTTTCAAAAAACGCTTTAGCGATGGCTTCTATGGTGTGGAACAGAGTTTAAATATCAGGTTCATTTATTTGTCGAACTTCCTGCTACAATCTGTGTTGATTAACAACAGATTCAGTGCTTTGATTCTAGAAGGTGCGGATTTCTTAACTATGGGATTTTCACTCATGTTTTTGAAATTCCCCAATTTTAGTGCCCTTTGAGCTACAGGGCTGCCCGCTTAGTATGTTATGCCCAATGGCAACACCAATCATTCCTGCAAGTTTCAGGCCTGTACTCCTTGTATTACCGAAAAAAAAATAAATTTGTGTGGACCACCCTCATTCCTAGTTTTCGGGTCATAAAACCAGTATGAGTCGGAATTTGGCACTAAACTTGCAGAATATTTAGCCAACCATGTTGTTAATTTTTGCTGAAAATTTGAGCCAAATAGGTAAAGAAGTGACTGAGAACGAAACGTTTGAGTAAAGGCCGAAAAAGCGATGGGACATTTTTTTTATCTATACTGTAATTGAAAATATAATTGAAATTCCAGGCGAATTTAAATTAAATTACAATTAAATTATGGTCGAACTTTTCAATTTCAATAAAATTAGATTAATTGAATTGAAATTAAAAACGGGCCAATTATGCGAATTTCAATTATAATTAAATTAATTTTTTACATCACTAATAAAAATCCCGGATAGTGCTTCGGATCTGAAAAATATCGGATTATCCGGTATTCTAACCAGATAATATGTAACATACCGGTAAATACCGGATAATACCGGATTATGGTTGCATCACTAGTGATATCTAGCCTATATCAAAGCAAATCTTGAACCTGGAGAACGGGATGATAACAACGTAGTGCTCTCTTCTGGGTGCTCTGCGAACTAGAACTGTTTTCTAAAACAAGACGCAAATATTCTATTGAAAGCTGATTATAAACTTCGCTAGCCAGAAATCATCAACCCCCATCTGTCTATGTGATCTTTGCTGGAAAGTAGACCACCCACTGTGCCAAATTTCTATCTTTTCCTGACTATTTTTAATTGGTGCAGCAAAAGAAACGTGCATTAAAAAGTTAAGTCAGCCAAAAATATAACAGTAGGCGGTAATATTATGACTTTCTGCAGTATCTTTTCAATTGTATACTTAACCTTGTATGTTTTCTGATACTTCTAGACGTGAAATGGCTACACGAGAAAATACGCATGATTTCTGGAAGCTTTCTATAAACACTGGCCTGAGAGATAGCAAAGGTCTACAACTGTCCAGTAGACCGTATTCATGTGATAAATCTGTGATAAATCTTTTTTAGACGTAAAAGAATGCGACGCCAGATCTGTAAGATTTCTTCGATAAGTATGTCCGACGATAGGTCTCCAGGTCAACTGGCCTGTGTTCACTACTCGGATAGCTCGTTATTCTGGCTCCGGCGTTGGTTTGCGGCCGAACTGTCAGACTGATGGATCTAGCTCCGCCCACATCAGTCACAGAGCCCTGTCGGATATCGATTGGGCCGCTGCTGCCTTGGCTCTGTGCACTGCTGTGCGTTGTAGCGCTGGCTTTCCTGCAGGCTCTGGCCAACCAGCGTTGTTGTGTTGTTGGTGCTAGTTCTGTGCGGTGGCCGTTTACACTCCTCGACCCGTCCGCGTGTTGTCTTGTATATGGTAGACGATAATGGCGAATAAACTAACCCGGTCTCTTGGTCTTGGCACAAGACACGTTCGGCATCACCTAATCGCTCTATGTCAGACTATCATGCCTGCTGCCGGAAGTGGCTATAAGTATGATGAATATCTGCCGGCACAGTTGGTGTAGTGGTTAGACGGCAGAGCCATTATGCGCGTGGTCGTGTGTAGACTACTAACTACGAACTGAAAGACTACTAATTATACCTGACTTTTGGGAAATTGAGACTACAAATTAACTCTAACTACAAACTAAATCCGCTGACTACAAATTGACCACTAACTAATTTTGTACATATTTTTCGTCCCGAGTTTGTTGTAGTCTCAAATCTTAAAATCTGTACGATTGTTTAGTTATTTTATAACAGTTTAATTTAAAATTTTACAAAAATCTCGAAACTTCTCCATTAATCACAGAAATTACAAACATTGCACATGCCTTACTTTTTCACCTTTCTTTCAATTTGGCTACACTAGTTCAGTTCAGCTTGAGTTTGATGCTTGTGGCTTCTGCCCGCTCCTCATGACTGGCTAGCTTAGCTTTCTCAAATGCGGAGTTTAAGGTGTTGTTGGTCTGGCATCGTCGTGTTGCTTAGTGGTTAGAGCACTGGACCGGCAATCCAAAGGTGCTGGGTTCGATTCCCAGCTACGCCATTTTTCACCTTTCGTTCAATATTGCTTGGCATCTTAGTTCATTTAGCATCTAAATTAGTTTAATATTTGTACTGTAATTTATATGTGCATACATAAATGACAACTCTTACGTTATCCAATGATTAAGGCTAGATTGTCCACCACCATACATGTAACAGAGGGCGGTCTGCCCCACCCGAAAGAGTCGGAGACTTCCTTCAGTCGGAGACCCCTGAGACGACTTTTTCGACCCACCTCTGATGTTGGTCTGATCGTAGAGCCGTACAGCCCCTCCAACATACATGTAACAGCTCCGGGCCGACCTGGGGGGAGGGGGTAGGGGGTTTTTCCTCAGGTGGGGGTCGAGGGGGGTTTCGCCCAGAGGGGGGTCCAAAATTTCAAAAAGCTCCAGAACGCCTGGAAATGCGTTTTTAGCACGTTTTTTTCAGTAAGGACGCTAAATATCGCTATTTTAAGCTGCCAAACAGCATTTTAGAGCTAAAAACAAGCAAAAAAATGACAAAAAGGGGCTTCCAAAAACACCGATTTCTCTTAAAAATCAGGAGTGGAAGCGCAAATTCGGTTTCCGAAGACTTTTCAAGTGATTTTTTGGCTAAAAATTTGTGATTTCTGAGCCAGTTTGTTAATACTGGAGCCACTACTAGTACTTGCATTTTTTGGTCGGGCGGTCCATTAACCTGGCTCGGGGGGTTGGCCTTTTCAGCAGGGGGTAACCCCCAAACCCCCTAGTACATGTATGCCCCCAATGTATCGGATCGGATCGGATACAAATCATGGTGCCATTTGTAGATACACATCATGGTGCCATTTGTATGTACAGTCAGAATTTCATAAGTGGAACACGCTACCGGGTTTTTTCATAAACAATCCCAGGTGGGGTTATTTTAGGGGGCTTATTTGCAGGAAAACCCGGTACATCCCAAATTTTCGTTCCACTTATAGAGATGCGGTCCAAAAGCGCTGGAAAACTCGTGAAAACTGATTCTCAGCTCGTTATTATTTAGAATACACCCGAAGATGTACCTGACCAGAAACTCAATAGAACCCTGAATTCAAATTCAAGCGTGCTGGTTTGACATTTGTTTGTAAGCTTGCTTTCAAACCGGTACCTAGGGTAGTGGTACCATATATGGAGCTTTTTGTCCTTTCGGACTAGAAGTAGCCAAATGCTATAGAGAGAGCAGGAAGAGACACAAGGTCCGGCAGCCTCCTTAACAACAACGCTCCCCTTTTGCTGTCGGTGGGTGCAAGACAGCTAAGGCACTTACGGAGGTTTGGCTGAACGACATGCTTTAATGTGTGTACTGAACGTACTGCAATGTTTTATTTGCGATTCCACGATCACACGTCTTCTAAGACGAACGAAATATCTTCACATATCTGCTATACCTGAACAAGCCACCGGGGCTTACAGCCCCAACAGTTATCACAGAGTTGCCTCGATACCAAACAAACTGATATTGGGACGTGTCAAAGAACCGCATTACTTTTTTATACCTGCAATACAGTGCATTCATTTGTGGCCACGAAAGGGGAGCTTCGAAAATTTTCAGTCTTTCAACAGTTCAATGGCCTTCACACCCCGATCTGTTGAAACCATACCTACAACCACAAAATGCGTTATTTCACAACTCACGTATATCTCAGTATAATATAAGTGTAGCCATGACGTTTTGCAGAAAACTTGATAGTAATATGCTTCGATTGGCCATAGCAGCCGCTGGATAAACCATTCTCAGCTTCAGATTTTATGGTGAGAAATTCACCTGTAAACAAAATCAAGTTTACAATGTCATTATAAGTTTGCGAGAGAGTGAAATGAGAGATAAAGTTGTCTGATAGCTCGTGGAACCTACCTGGAGGAATGAAGCTATATTTAGCGTTCTCGTGCACTTTCCAGCAATGCAAATGCGGTCGTGAGGTCAGCGGTGTGACGGAGAGAAGGTCAGATCCGTTGTTCATTACCTCCAAATACCAGGTTGGAATACCCCTCACCACACTGACACTCGCCAACGCCAGAAACCAAGCGATCATTCTCAACTGGGCACTCTGCAAATGGGACAAGATTGCAGTTAAACTATACAGACTATTTTGTTACAGGTCACGAGAAACTGAAACCCTGACAGGAAAGGCGATGAAGAGTACAGCTGAAATTTCAAAATCAACCTACAGATCTGAAACCTTCAGCGACTGTAGTGCTTGAAAAGAAATCAAAACTTTGCTGTCCGATTCTCTATAGTTGCTCTAGAACCTCAGTTATACAGTCTGTCTGGCACTTAAAGATGGTTATGGTGCCGATTAGTGTTCTGCGGAACGAATTTTTTCTGAATTTAGTTAGTAAAAGTTAGTTAAAACTTTTCCAATTTGAATTTAGTAAGCAAAAGTCAGTAACTAAACTCACTCTCTGAGTTTAGTAAGTTAGCCAAAAATAATCGAGTTACTTAGTTGAGTTTAGTTAAATTATACTATGTAAATTCTAGTAGAAATATGGTCTTATTAAGGAAATAAGAAATTGATCTCAATCACCCCGACCTGGCTCAAACCCCACAACCACCATCGGTGGATGACCTGTACCATACATGTAACAAGGGGGTCTGGGGGTCTGTCTGCCCCCACCCGACTTAGCCCAGACCTCACAGGATGGGGCCCTCCCGAGACGATTTTTCCGACCCCCCTCCGATTTTCTGGCAAGTAACTTTTTTAGCAAATTTTTGCGATTTTTTACTATTTCAGACACAAACATTGCCAAAATTAACCAGATAATATGTAAAAAATACCAAATACCGGATAGTGTTTTTGAGTTGAGCTAAAAAATACCGGATTTATCCGGTATATACCGGATTATGGTTGCATCTCTTGTGATATCTAGCCTATATCGAAGCAAATCTTGAACCTGGAGAACGGGATGATAAAGTAGTGCTCTCTGGGTGCTCTGCGAACTGGAACTGTTTTCTAAAACAACACGCAAATATTGTATTGAAAGCTATTATAAACTTCGCTAGCCAGAAATCATCAACCCCTCTCGTCTATGTGTTCTTCGCTGCCAAGGAGACCACCCTCTGTGCCGAATTTCTAACCTTTCCTGGCTACTTTTAATTGGTGCAGCGAAAGAAACGTGCCTTAATGTTAAGTTTGCCAAAATTATTATAGTAGGCGATATTATTGCGGCGCTGAGCTTAGAGCTGCTTTGGCAAAAACCTCCTGCGCCTGGTCACTTATTTTTGGCAGACTTTAGATTTTTTTAAAAATAGTTTGCTTTTTTGCAGATTTTGTTTAAAAATTTGCTATTCTAAAAGGGTTTTTGGTTAAGGAGGCCAGATAACTTATGAATCTATGAAAAGAAAACCGTTTTGATTTTGTAATTTAGGCAAGACAATCTAAGAGTAATCTCTTCTGTTCTGAGCATAATTTTTGCTATGACCAGATTTTCAGCACAATAGCACATATCTTCATTAAAACAAACATTTGAGCACATCTTCCTCCCATAATGAAATCATTTTCTAACAGTTCTTCTAGCTTCACAATGACTTACTGAGAATGGAATTGCTTTAAAGGATTTTATTTTGCTGCCAATTAGGGCTTCTGCAATTTCTCAATTTTTGGACTCAGCCAAGAAACTTGAATTCTTGACTAAAAACACCCACTCACACTAGAGATGTGCAGCGGCCTGGCATGCCCGTCAACGATTTTGGACGGGCCGATCCGGGCCCGATTTGATGCCCGTCGAGCATGGCGGGCAGGGCATGCTTCACCTCATCGGCCCGCCGGGCCGGGCCGGGTCGGAAAAAAACGTGCCCGTGCACATCTCTAATGGCAGCAAGTGAGAGGGTTGTCTTTAGGCAGGGCTACCCCATTGAAAGGCTCTGAAAAAAGCGAGGGGTGTCCTGAGTCATGCCGTAAATGGAAGTGCCTGACTGTTACATGTATCTTCGTATCTTTGCTTGAAAATAATGTGAAAGAATAATTCTGGTTACTGGTTTGTTAGAGAGTTCGCTGTGAAAGCATTGTTTTGGAAATTGCTTTTATAAAAGATTCTGGGGTAGAGTGAATGCGATCTTGACGAGATATCACTGCCGTTTTGGCAGAGCCCCCCCCCCACGTAATATAACCTTTTGTAAATGGCCGGATTAAAAACTTCCTGACTTTTCAATACAGTATGTTCACGGCATTAGTTTCCAATATGCTTGGTCTGGTTTTTCGTTATGTGGTTTTCAGATTGTCTTAGTTTAGTACAGTAAACCGGTAAACTAAAAGTTTTATTTAACCATTTCAACTGCAAGCGTCACCTGAACATCTAAAACAACAAATTTTTAGTTTGCCACTGGTTGAAAACGCGTTTCCGGGGAGGGGGCTCGATGTCGATGTGACGGGGGGGTCGACCAGACGACGCTACGATCAGACCCCAGGGTCCATTTCGATTCGATGAAGTGAAATCGAACAAGTCGAAACTTACCACCTACCCGAGGCTTTAATCAGCCTCAGTAGGTCCCTAACAGATAATTCACTCAGCTCCTGGGTGGTCAAATATACCTTCGCCCCAGGATCCTATTCCTACGCCCAGCCAATCCGTCACATTGTGTGACCAAGTGTTCAGGCGTTTCCTCCTCCTCTGATCAGAAGGAGCATGTTGGATCATCCACCAGGCCCATAGGGGGGAGGGGGGTCTGAAACAGCTATCCGATGCATTACCTTCATTTTTTTGCTTCCGATAGATTGACCAACTGCACCATACGGCATTGGGATATTGCAAAGAGATAACAGTAGATTTGCATTTAAATTTTATGTATGTAGTACAACTATGCATATGCACACTGATTTTGCGGCACGTTTACTGCATTAACACTAAGAACTTGAGTTTCACCAAATCTTGCAGCGTTTCTCAGGAACCATTCTACTTCCAGCCTTGCAGTGAAAGGCCTTCTGGAACTGAGGCATGTTCTGCATTGTCCCTGTTACTCTGAATCTGGCTAGACTATGATCGTCGGCTGAAGACCTCAACATCAATATATCGTGATCGTTTGAACTGGTGCACCAGGGTCTGGCAACACTCATGAAGAAGATCTGATCCAAGGAGTACTCTGAGAATGGACTCGGGAGACGGTTTTCCACACCCACCAGCTGTTGGTGTTGTTTGTAGGCAGCGTATATCGCTTGTAAACCTGTACAGTGTTAAATAAAAAGACAGTCCGAACACTTTTTGAGTTCAAAATTTCATTCTGTCAACTTTGGCATTGAATTACCACATTGTAGTCAGTCTCCAAACCAATAGAGTGTCAGTATTCAGGCCCAACATTGAAATTTTCTGTAGGAACCTCATGGGTGGTTCACTGACACATTTAGTTGTTTTATGCTGCTATATTTGCTAAGCGACAAATATGTACAGTCCAACCTTGTAAATGGCAGACTAACATTCAAATGGTTCAGTGCCCAAGTGACTAACCTTAATCAGTGTTGTGCCAACCTACCTGCAATGTCAGCAATGTTTTCACCCAAAGTAAGCGTTCCGTTCTGGCAGTGCCGGTTGCCTTTTTTATCTTCTAAGCAAAAACCGTTGTATTGTTCTCGAATGCACGCAGTCAAGTTGTCATAAGCGGCCTTGCTGTTTGCATCCAGCCAAGCAATTCTTTCTCCACGTTTATTTGTTTTAGCTTCTCCTTTAAACATGTACTTGTTTTGTTATGCATGTAGTAAGGGGGTGTCTGCCCCCGACCCAACTTAGCCCAGCAGACCCCAGATCGGGACTCCCTGAGACGATTTTTCTGGAAAGTAGTGTTTTTAGAATTTCAGACACTAAAATAGCTAAAATCGCGTGTAAAATCATCACCTGTTACTTGTTTGATAGTTGTACGTCCAAGGATGGATACTATTTGAAATAAAACGTCGACCTGTTTTTTGTAGTTTTTAAGTTTTTTTTTCGAAAAAACTTTGGCTCAAGTTCTGAGTATTATAGCCAAATCTGATGTTTTCTAAGGCTTGCTGACACGTTCTTGTAGAAAAAAATATACGTGTTTTACAGATATTCATATGCAAATGCGAAACAGGCATTAAACAAAGTTCAGGAGGTCCCGTTAGTACCCAACGGCTACATAAATGTGTTAGAGAAAGACCCCGCTGGCGGACTTTCTGTGGCCGCTCGAACAAACTGGGGACCAATAAATGGTTTCAGGACTGTCTTCGAACTCAAATTACGTTTCAGAAGTGGCAAACGGCTTTCAGTAAACGTAATAGAGCCTAATTAGGGTTTTTCAAGAGGCCCAAATCTAAGCAGGGTTCACATGCCACCCAACGCTTTGGCCAATGACCGTTTATGCTAAGCAGATCTATTCACCTTTGTAGTCATTGTATATGCCACTGTTGTCAAACGCGTGCATGACCTCATGTGCAGTGAGGAAGCCCAGTGCACCGTAGTTGTAGACGTTGAGCAGGTGTGAATGGAAGAACGGTGGCCGAACTATTCCAAATAGTACTGTTATACTGTTGCCCTCTGATATATAGAAAGCATTTGTAAGTAATGGTGATTTAAGTTCAGATGGAAAGAGCAATCGGTTGAATCGTCGGTTGAAGTAGTTTTTCATGTGCCTTGCTTTGAAATGCAATAGGTCAGTAATCATTTTGAAGATGGGGTCGCTTGGCTCAATGTCTAGATGCTTGTCTGTGTATCTCCTTTCAAACTCAGTCCGCTCTTCAATCCACCGCGGAGCCAGGTAGTTGGAGGCCATGTTGTAAAGCTACAAAACACTTATGTATTTAAAAATACAGCACTGGCCAGAAAAAAAACCTCCTCGCCATATTCGAGATTTTCTGGTTGGTTCTGGTGAGGTACTGATTTCAATGGTAGAAGAGTGGGACTATTTCGTGTAACTGACAAAATTCCTGATGCTTTACCATTATAGAAACCTCCGTAAATGGGACATCTACATAAATTGGAAATAGGACGCTACAGGGGCTGTGACAAACCTCCGTTGTGATCTCTAAAAATGGGACGCCAAGAGCCCAATTTAAAATCAAACTCAGGGGGAGAACAAAGGGGGGGGGGGGGGTTCCCCCTTGTGGTGGGGGGGGGGGGGGGGGGGGGGGGGGGGGGGGGGGGGGGTGGATGGATGGATGGATGGATGGATGGATGGATGGATGGATGGATGGATGGATGGATGGATGGATGGATGGATGGATGGATGGATGGATGGATGGATGGATGGATGGATGGATGGATGGATGGATGGATGGATGGATGGATGGATGGATGGATGGATGGATGGATGGATGGATGGATGGATGGATGCATGGACGGACAGACAGACAGACGGACGGACGGACGGACGGACGGACGGACGGACGGACAGACGGACGGACAGACGGACGGACGGACGGACGGACCGACGGACGGACCGACGGACGGACGGACGGACGGACAGACGGACGGATGGACGGACAGACGGACGGACGGACGGATGGACGGACGGACGGACGGACGGACGGACGGACGGACGGATGGACGGACGGACGGACGGACGGACGGACGGACGGACGGACGGACGGACGGACGGACGGACGGACGGACGGACGGACGGACGGACAGACGGACGGATGGACAGACAGACAGATGGACGGACGGACGGACGGACGGATGGACAGACAGACAGACGGATGGACGGACGGATGGATGGATGGACGGATGGACAGATGGATGGACAGACGGACGGACAGACAGATGGACGGACAGATGGACGGACGGATGGATGGATGGATGGATGGATGGATGGATGGATGGATGGATGGATGGATGGATGGATGGATGGATGGATGGATGGATGGATGGATGGATGGATGGATGGATGGATGGATGGATGGATGGATGGATGGATGGATGGATGGATGGATGGATGGATGGATGCATGGACGGACAGACAGACAGAGGGACGGACGGACGGACGGACAGACGGACGGATGAACGGACAGACGGACCGACGGACGGACGGACGCACGGACAGACGGACGGACGGACGGACGGACGGACGGACGGACGGACGGACGGACGGACGGACAGACGGACGGATGAACGGACAGACGGACCGACGGACGGACGGACGCACGGACAGACGGACGGATGGACGGACAGACGGACGGACGGACGGACGGACGGACGGACGGACGGACGGACGGACGGACGGACGGACGGACAGACGGACGGACGGACGGACGGACGGACGGACGGACGGACGGACGGACGGACGGACGGACGGACGGACAGACAGACGGATGGACAGACAGACAGATGGACGGACGGACGGACAGACGGATGGACAGACAGACAGACGGATGGACGGACGGATGGATGGATGGACGGATGGACAGATGGATGGACAGACGGACGGACAGACAGATGGACGGACAGATGGACGGATGGATGGACGGACGGATGGACAGACGGACGGACGGACAGACAGATTGTCTGGGCAAGGTCATGGACCCTGCTGGCCCTTCACGCACACCCACATCCTGCACTTCCTTTGCTGCCTTTAGCTGGCACACATACACGTACTCGCTGTCAGTCTGGGCGGGTCTCAGTGGTAGCCATCCCCGTTCCCGTTTTGTCCCAACACATGTGTGGTTGCTATTGTAGCTTTAGGTGCAGGGGCAGTTTCAGTCGGTTCCCATTTACCTACTCTACTCGCTTGCTTGCAAATACATAGCCTGTTTATATTTATTTTAAATGTGATCAGGGCCGGGTTGCATAAAACAACCTTAACTTTAAGTGCCACCTTAAACTTAGGTTAAGGTTGCTGGGCAACGTAAGTGAGTTGCACAAAACTTAAGGTGACAGACTTAAGTTGGACAAGATAAGTGGCACCTTAAAATTAAGTTAAGGTTGCACCTAAGATAAGTGAGTTGCAGAAAAGTTAAGGTTGCAAAGTTAAGCTATATAATCTAAGGTTCCCGTAAACCTACCTTAACGATAAGGTTGGCCATTGTCGAACTCAAAGTATGGCTGTAGTTGGCGGTTCTACCTTTGCTGGGCTTACCAAACAGGCCACAGCGAAACTTCCGGGAGCGCAATGAGATTTTTGACAAGTGGGATGATCATGAATTGCATCAACGGTACCGATTTACTAAGGAGAACTGCTGACAGCTTTGCGATTCAATTCGGTTTGACATTCAACACCCAACCAAGCGGAATTTTGTGTTACCGGCCGAGAACCAGCTTGCGTTTGCTCTAAGAGTATATTTGAAAGTAAATTTAGGCCCAAGCGAATCTCTTTCTATAAAGTACTTATACTGCGTTGACATTCAGAGCTTGCATCGCTTTTCCTTAAAACAATGGATTTATGACTGACTTTGACACATAGATCCTTAAAGATTTTTTCTTGCACCACCTCTTTGAATAAAAAAGGTTTGAGAAATAAAATGTTCCCGATATGCAGATTTCACTGTGCATGTAACAGGGGCGTGCTCTGCCCTGCCATTATTTCGCCCCTTGGATTTCTGTGGCGAGCAATTTTTCAACAAATTTTCAATTTTACAGTCAATTTTCAGACACTACATACAATTGCCTTTAAATCAGCACTTTTAACTGTATTTGAGGCCAAATTAGCTTTTTAACAAGTCCAAAATTGCGATTCTTTGCTGGTTGTAAGCGGCTTTAGTAACCTAAATACCTCTTTTTTAGTTTCTTCTTGATTTCTTCCTGAGAACGTTTGAAATCTGATTTTACCGACAAAAAGTCTTTCAACAGGTAAGGTAGAAGTCCCAGGCATCGGTTTTATCTTTTGCCGTGTGAGATCTGAGAAAAAGCACCAACGATCGCTTTGTGGTACTTCGATCAAGAGACAACAATCGTTTTTCGTCCGATTTGGGCTCCGCCGTTTTCGTTTGCGTTTATCTTTGGGCACTGCGGCCATAACAGGCTATGAGAGCGGTTTTGAATGGAGCTGAGTGCGAAAACCAACCGCACAAACAAAGCCAGCAGAGTTAAGTGCCCACTTAGTTAAGGTGCTACCTTAACTTTTTCGTGCAACTCACTTAAGTAGCCCCTTAACAAAGTGCCCACTTATCTATTTAAGGTTCCACCTTAAAGATAAGTGGCCCCTTAAGGTCAGTTAAGTTGGCACTTAACAAAGTGCCCACTTATCGATTTAAGGTGCCAACTTAAGGATAAGGGACCCCTTAACTTAAGGTTGTTTTATGCAACCCGGCCCAGAGCTTACCTTTTTGAAGGCTTCTCGTTTAGATTCGGGGTTCATCCACTGCGCTCTAGAGACAGTTTTTTCGAAGGCTTTCTTTATTTGAAAGACCATTTCACGAAGCATCGGCTTGGCTTCATCAATCAATCTTTTGTCCTTAAAAGTCTTACTGTCAAGCACGATGAAGGTTGACACTAATGGCAATGATTGTACAATCTGTTGGGAACAAATTTGCTGCGAATTGGCTTTTGTCACTAGAAGTGGAATAATGCTCGGAAAGAATTTGAAAAGTAGGTAATTCTGATGATCTATTAGCGTCTGAGTAGAGGTGGATGGGGAGAACAATTTATCGATGTAGCTCAAGTATCCAACACTGAGTCCATTTAGTACAATTTTCAGCTTGTCAACTTCAAATGGTTCCAAAATTCCTCTAAAAATCGTATGAAAAATAGACCGGAGATTCAAATATTTCATCCATTTGTCCAGATAGCGCCAGCTAACAAGTTCGGAACTGATGGGCTCCATCAAGCTGGCATTGTAGAGGTCGGAATCGATTTTCAGAATCATTTCAGCATCACGCCGCAGTCTACCGTTGTCAACAGAGATGTTTAGAAATTTGGCTAACAGTTTCAGAGTGTCCTCGATGTTCGTAAGATTCAGTTTATATGTCTGAACAAGAAACTTGTTGTGGCTCAGTGTAAGTGGGTAGACTAACGGCTTGGCAAAGTGTGATATGCTGTATTGAACAAAGGCACCCACTCCCATGTTTAGCAGCTTGGCCATAGTCTGTGTTAGCTCAACGCGGGGTCTGGTTGTCTTATGATGCAGCAGAGGCAATCCACCGAGATCTCTGAACACGTTTAAAAGGCCTGCTGCAGCTTCTGGGTTCGCAGCATTCTTGAAATGGTTTTGACATTTGCTGAAGAAAATTTTAACTTGCTGCACTATGTGAGGGGCATTGGATGTGTTGCGTTCCTGAAAGCAGAACAAGATTTAGTTTCACTATACATGTGCTTACCCCGAGGTAGAGAAAGCCCAAACCTCGACCCCTTGAGACACACCCCCAATCCCCAAGTACTAACAAACTGGCTCAGAAATCACTACTTCTTGCTTAAAAACCACCTTAAAACGACTTCGGTAACTGAATTTGGCGTGATATTTGAGACAAATCTGTATTGATTTGCTGGATGCCCTTTTTGTCATTTAACCTTTTGCAAATGAATCGGAAACTTTCTGGCTTGGCGATATATTCACGGCCTCATTTTCCAATGCATTCGGTCTGGCTTTCCGATAGGTTGTTTTCAGATTGTCTTGGTTTAGTGTGGTGAACTGGCATACTGAATGTTATTTTTGAACCCTTAAAACAGAAAACTGCAAGCGTTCCCTGAACATCTAAAACAACATATCTTGAGTTTGCAACAGTTTGAAAAGGCCTTTCCGAGACGGTCTCAAACAGCTTTCCGATAAGTTTACCTTCATTTTTTTGCTCACCGATAGGTTGGCCACATATGTCATATTGCGTGGGTATATTGCAAAGAGTTAATGCTTATGTCTAGCTCTATAAACACCATTCAAATGGTTTCATTGCGACTTTTAGCCGTATTATCAAATAAAACGACGCATTTTCACGCATTTTGAAGGTTCTTGAAATATTGGATTCTCTCCCTGGAAGTCCCGACCTATTACATATATACTGAGAGACACAAAGTTGGCCAAAAAAGCCAACCAGACATTTTGGAGTTTACCAATAACTTCAAATTGTCGCATTTCGTTATGTCCAACAAATTAAAAAGATTTTTGACACCTGTTTGTTTTGGCCAAATTCTAGCCTTCTGTAGCGCACACTTTTGCCCTTGTGAAATGAATTGACTCGAATTTTCAGTCAGACGTCCAAGTTACTGTAATTTTAAAAGTGAAATTTTATTCAAATATTGATATAATAGAACTAGCTGATTTTCATTTTAATTTAACATTAAATACAATTTTAATTTAGATTTAATTAGTGTTGTAAAATTGTGGAATTTGAATTTCAATTCAATTACAGTTAAATTATGGGCTCAATTTTTAATTTCAATTAAATTAAATTAATTGAAATTGTTTTCCATTATTTTCAATTACAATTATATTTTCAATTAAATTATGGAACCTCAGAAAAATTCAATTATGCAATGTTTTAATTATTTTTTTCAATTTTTTCAAATATCTTGTATTTTTGCTGTTAAAAGACAGCAAAAGTGACCATGACTTACAAAAATGTCCATGTAAGAGCTTAGAGACACTTGGTTAGCCTGCTGCCCAACCAAGGAAGAAAATTTTAAAAAGTTGTCTAAGCTAAATGTCATCAGCATTTTTGAGCAACATCACTTCCTACGTACCGTCACCAAAAGGGGTGTCAATCCACCATATATCCAAAAATCACTGTTTTACTTTAATGAACTACGAAGTAAAAAGCAGAGCATAAAATATAACAAAACATGGTGAGGTCAGTATAAAGAGGTGACAAATCCTAAATAGGTTTATATTTGAAGTCGTTAGCGCCTCTAATACTTATGCCTTTCCTTACATTCACCACAGGAAATAATTAAAAATATAATTGAAATTCCAGGCGAATTTCAATTAAATTATGGCCCAACTATTGAATTTCAATTAAATTAAATTAATTGAATTGAAATTAAAAACTGGCCACTTATGCAAATTTCAATTACAATTGACAGACAGACAGACAGACAGACAGACAGCCAGACAGACAGACAGACAGACAGACAGACAGACAGACAGACAGACAGACAGACAGACAGACAGACAGACAGACAGACGACCGACCGACCGACCGACCGACCGACCGACCGACCGACCGACCGACCGACCGACCGACCGACCGACCGACCGACCGACCGACCGACCGACCGACCGACCGACCGACCGACCGACCGACCGACCGACCGACCGACCGACCGACCGACCGACCGACCGACCGACCGACCGACCGACCGACCGACCGACCGACCGACCGACCGACCGACAAAATTTTAATCAATTGTACCATCAGTTCCACATAGGCTGCAGTAATAGATTCAGTCACTGCATGTACGGCTTCCGAAAGTTGCTTTGTGCCTTCAGGAGTGCGTCCACAGACGAACTGGTAGAAATCATGACAAGGATCTGCACTTAGATTGGCGGTCTTCAGAAAAAGCTTCCTGGCCATTTCTGCACCGGCTCTGAAAATAACGTTCAATTCTTCCTTCTTCAGTGTTTTCACAGATACGGTAGCTATAGCTGCAGCCTGTATTTACATTGCCGAAATTTGAGGCAAACTTGGTTTATTTTACAGCTTATGTAGCCTACTTGTTGGTCAGTTCGGTGTTGGGCAGTAGTGAGTGATCTTCTTCTAACGCATTGGTATGTCTGGACAAGGTCCACACTGCGGCAGCAACAGCAGCAACCACTACCAGTGCAAACACAGTCACACCAATGCCTATGGCTAAATTAATTTTAACAGTTCCTCTCTGAACTGATCGAACCTCCTCTTCGCCATATTCAGAGCCCAAAATTCAAAGTTCTACTTAGAGAGCAGAAAATTGGCACCTAATACTTATTGACAAGTTATCCCATTGTTCAGTGAGCCGATTATCAGAGTGCTCTATCTCAGGACTGAAGCGTCAAATTTGGAAATCATTTCCAGGTCATTGGCAGCTTGTCAATATGTATGTTAGTGTGCCAACTTTCAGCTCATTCACTGCGCACAACTTTCAATTTTGGTGTTTGATTGAATACCCAGACCCGATCGGTTTAGATAGAGAGCGACCGATAATTAGATAACCTATGAAACAAGAAAGCAAGTACATCACTGTATGCTGTTTATGGGCGGAGCAGACTTTTTTTAAGATGTGCTCTGCTCTAAGGGGCCGTCCATAAACGACGTTCCAGAGGGGGAGGGGGGTCGGCTGAAATGCGACGATAGACGACGCACCAGGAGGGGGAGGGGTTAGCAAAAAACGACGTCGCTTTTTTCGGAATTTTAGGGAACTTTGAATGTAATATTTTCGATTTATGTACATTCTGTCAAAGATTTCTGCATGCAACAAGAAAAAATGACAGTACTGCATGTAGACCTATTTCCTCAGAGAATTTCTATTTGTAGTCTTAGTTTGAAGTTTAAAAATTTCGCGAAAATATTTTGTAGTCTTAGTTTGTAGTTGTCAAATTCAGGTACAAAAAATATGTAGTCTTAGTTTGTAGTCAATTTGTAGTCAGGTTACCAATGATCAGAAATTCGATATTACTGCAAATTTTTGCCATTTGAACAATCAGTCATAGAAATGCTTTGCAAAAATAATAACCGGAAGCCTGTTAGTTGTTTTTCTGTGAAAAAATCGTCTTTTCTAATAGATATTTCTGAAAACAAACAGTCCGAATTCAATGTTTAACAGAATTTCAATGCTGAACATTCGGTATTTTGTTAAAAACAGAATGAGATATTTTTAAAAACTAAGACAAGAACACGAACAAATTTGCTAAAGTCAATCATGTGGTCACTTTTCTTTGAAAATTTATACAGGTAAAAAAGCGGGAAATTTGGAAAAACGATCTTTCTAACACTTTACATAAAAATTGCTTCGTTCTTGGTATTTGGTATTGGTACACTTTTTATAAGCTCAAGACAGCTCAAAGGCCGATTGGGGACTCAATTTACATAAAATTACAATAAAAAATCGGAAAATTTCCAAGAAAAATGACTACAAATTGACTACAAATTCGCAAATTATGAAAAAGTAGTTTGTAGTCAGGTAAAATAATTTGTAGTCTTAGTTAATTTGTAGTCTTTATGACGTCATAATTGCCGAAAATATGTAGTTTGTAGTTAGTAGTTTGTAGTACTACGAATTAGGTCTAACTGCATGTACTGCACTTTTATCGGGGGGGGGGGGGGTAAACCGAAAACAACGTCGCCTAGCGGGAGGGGGTCCCCAGAAACGACGCAAGGCGATTTTGGGGGAGGGGGTAGGAAAAATCGGGATTTTGGAACGACGTCGTTTATGGACGGCCCCTAACTGGGGAACGAATTTGGTCTCCAGTAGGCTAGCAACAACACCATTATTGGACCTGTTTTCATTTTCCTCACTCTAGCCTGAATGCTTCGTGAATTACGGGACCGTTAGCGGTCAGGTTCCAGAAGCCATAAATGGGACCTTCAATTAAAAAGATACAACTACATCCAATTAAATAATTAGATTTAGCCGTGGAAAGTGGTGGGAATAACGCTGTTATATACAGCCGTCTTGGTCAATCTGGGAACGAATTTTGAAATCCCAGTAGGCTGGGGACATCTTTCAGCCTGTTCTTGTTTCCAACGTCCCTTGCCAGCCATTGAACGCATAATTGGTGGTGTTGAGGATCCACAATAACTTTCAATAAGCAAATACAACTGTACCTGTAGACTTACATGTCCACTTCATTGTCTCTGTTTCAGTTGTCTGTAAGACCAGTGTAAGTTAACAACAAGAGCGGCAAACAATTTTCCGAACTTTTAACCGCAAAAACAAGCAAAACGTTCTATTTGCAACTATTTTCTTTCGCAAGACACGAATTCTGGTTTCTCTAGAACTTTTATAGACTTCTGCTTTGAGTAAGCATTGTATGGCCTATTGTAGTGGTTGACGCAGAAGAATACAAAAGGGAAGAATGGACAGAAAATGCACTGTAAGCAGATATTATAGAGTGCACAAAAGACAGACAGCCTACAGTCAGACTACCTAGAAACGCCCGACAGCACAATAGACTATTACATAGTTACATTCAGTCCAACTGTTAACAGAAGCAACTGCGCTGGTTGCAACATTAGCCCAAGACAAGTTTAGTCAGTCAGGCAGCTAACATCATGTAAGGTGTCAGTACCATATATGGCACACTGGTAATCTAGGGCAGCGACACTCCCACGTTCAGGGCACCGTGGAGGTATCGTAACATAGACGGTACCGATAGATGGTGTTAGTGCGATACGCCGACCGGTGCGTTACGCCGACCAATTTAAAGGGTGCGTTACGCCGACTGGGTGGTGCTTTACGACGACTGGCTTGGTGCCTTACGCCTACTGTTGTTTGGTATTGGATTTTCCGTTTGTGTACGTGTATGTGTATACACATTTACCTTCAAATGTGTATGGTAATTTGTGTATACACATTCAACAAAACAATGTGTATTTTTGTGTATATTTGTGTATGTGTATTGTACTGAAAATGCAAATTTTTAAGTAGATTTTGAGACAGAAATGCTAGGAAAATCAGATCTCTTAATGTCTGCTGCTTGAAACCTTGGATAGCTTTGAAATCGAGTGGTAAATTGTGAGTGATTGTAAATCAGCAGTGGAAACGCCAAATTCGGTTTCCAAAGGCTTTTCAAGTGAATTTTAGGCTAAAAATTAGTGATTTCTGACCCAGTTTGTTAATACTGGAGCCACTACCACCACTTGTATTTTTGGTCGGGGGGAGGGGTCCCTTAACCTGTCTCGGGGGGGGGGGGGGGTGAGGGGGGGGTTGGCCTTTCCAGCAGGGGGGTAACCCCCCAAACCCCCCTAGTACATGTATGGGTCTTACAATTGATTCATGCCTTATGAGGTTGTCTGACTGTAGTATTAACCACGGCTGACAGCGTTTTCATAGGACAGACAAACTGGTTTTCTAATAAGCCAGGCACGGCTTATTGGAGGGCGCGGCTTATTAGAGTAGTTGGTTTATTGGAATAAACACGGTACAGCTTGCCGATAGTATTGAGCGGAGTCTTTGGCAAAGTGCAAGCGCTAATTTGTTGAAACGGACGGACGGACTGCACACACAGACACAGCTAGCAAATGAGGTATCTCAGATTTCAGAACTTACCTGTTTCTCAGTCGCAAATAAGTAATGCGACCGCGTGTGTCAGTAAACTTGAGAAGAACTTGTTTCTCTGCTCGGTTACAGGGGCTGAAGAATCCATTCTGGGCTTCAGTTTTATATATGATGCGTTGTCCTGCAATTACTAGTTTAGGGATTTATACTGGTTACGGTGTTTATTCGAATAAGCCGAGCGTAGCGCATTTATTTCAGCAGAGTGGTCTGGACACGTGGCTTGATAGAGGGCGCGGCTTATTTTTCAGCTTGATTTTGGGTACAGGAGTTTTCCACTTATAAGACCTGGTCTTATAACTGGAAAATGCCCAAATTTAGGGTCACTTTTTGGCGCCCTTTTGAAGACCATGGTCTTATAACTGGAAAATGTTATTTCACTGCAAACAAGGATTTTTGGCCAATAGTTGAATTTATTATTCACCTAGATGGCTGTTCCAGACATGCCTGACCAGTTTACGTTTGACTTGCAAAACTTTACTTGAAATTACAAAAGAAAGGTAAGCATAGCATTGTATTGCGTTCAAAACAAAAATCAGAATCATGTTTTATCTATATCACGTATTCTGCCTTTGTTTTCTCACGATACACAGTTTTTGTTCACTCTAAAAACAGTTAAGATGCATTTTGCGAGAAAGTCAGCTTTGAGGGGGCAAGCAGGGCCATCTCACGGATCTGGCTGATATTTATATCTATTAAAATAGAGCACAGTCGAAGACCAACGGTGCATGCCCGGCCACCAGCAACCCCCTGGAACCGGAGCTACACCCCCTCAAAGTTGGGTCGGCAGCAATTTTCGGGCTCATTTTAATAGCTCTGACACCCTCCATTCAAACGATCACCCTTCATTCGTTTCTTAAGCTAGGATCTCGACTCGCATATGGTTTTGCAGCTGGTCCAATGGCCTTTCATTTTCTGGTACCCCCGTTTCCAGATCGTAGCTGGTTACCGAGATATTCGCCGAAAACTGCGAAATTTCCACAAAATGCCACTCCGTTTTTTTTTCGAAAAATCTTTTTAACTTTTTGTGCAAAGGCCCTGCCAAGCTAATGTCTTAACAAAAGTTAGGCATGAGTTGGCCAAACAAAATGAGCGCCCCAAAGTGTGCGGTTAGGGGGGGGAGGGGGGGTATTTTGGCCTCTCAAAGGTGTTCGAAAAAAATTTTTTTCTGCAAAGCTTAGTTGTTAGCATACTGTTATATGCAGTTTTGTGTGCTGAGTTCGAAAATGCATTCAGTTTAGCTAGATTCGCTCTGGATCGGGAGAAATTGGCGTCCAAAGTTGAGACCAACCCTTTTTCTTGACTGGCACTACTCGCTGGTATGACCATTAACCGCGGTGCAATGCAGTTTTTCTTATGTAGTTTTTGCTGCTGATTCCGAAAATAGCTTTATTTTTGCTCTGCGTTGCCTACTTTTGAAGATATCGGCATTTTCATGATTTGGGAAGAAAACGGCTGCACTTGCTACAACATGCTTGTTTGAAAGGTGACTCAATTCAGTCGCATCTAGGGTACAGAGCCATAAAAATTTATATCACCTAATGCAGTTTTTGCCACTGATTACGAAAATGACATCTGTTTTTCAATCTGACTGCTCCTGAGCTACTTATGTAACTTTTATGCCCTGATGCTCAGACAATAAGTTATCTGTCAAATCTGGACCTAATATGGTATCTATCTGGTGCAGTTTTTTCCGCTGATTCAGAATATCATCATATTTTTGCGCTACGGCCACTCGGTCGCAAGTTATGGACCTCCAAAGTTTCATTAAGAAACATGCCATGAGAAGCTGTAATCCTGAAATAAATGTTCAGTGTTCATGCATTTCTGAAATGAACCTTTTGTCAGTCAATAGTGCACCTGACCTATTTTGACCCGCTGAGTTCAAAAATGGCGTTTGTTTTAATCTATAATTACTCCTTTTGGAGATATATGAATATTAATGCAAATTTTGTTTGATCAGTAATATCTCAAAATTGAACAGCAGTAGAGAAAAACAAAGGTCATTTTTGAACTCAGCGGGTCAAAATAGGTCGGGTACACTATTGACTGACAAAAGGTTCATTTCAGAAATGCATGAACACTGAACATTTATTTCAGGATTACGGCTTCTCGTGGCATGTTTCTTAATGAAACTTTGGAGGTCCATAACTTGCGACCGAGTGGCCGTAGCGCAAAAATATGATGATATTCTGAATCAGCGGAAAAAACTGCACCAGATAGATACCATATTAGGTCCAGATTTGACAGATAACTTAATGTCTGAGTATCAGGGCATAAAAGTTACATAAGTAGCTCAGGAGCAGTCAGATTGAAAAACAGATGTCATTTTCGTAATCAGCGGCAAAAACTGCATTAGGTGATATAAATTTTTATGGCTCTGCACCCTAGATGCGACTGAATTGAGTCACCTTTCAAACAAGCATGTTGTAGCAAGTGCAGCCGTTTTCTTCCCAAATCATGAAAGTGCCGATATCTTGAAAACTGGGCAACGTACAGCAAAAATAAAGTTATTTTCGGAATCAGCAGCAAAAACTACATCAGAAAAACTGCACTGCACCGCGGTTAATGGTCATACCAGCGAGTAGTGCCAGTCAAGAAAAAGGGTTGGTCTCAACTTTGGACGCCAATTTCTCCCGATCCAGAGCGAATCTAGCTAAACTGAATGCATTTTCGAACTCAGCACACAAAACTGCATATAACAGTATGCTAACAACTAAGCTTTGCAGAAAAAAATTTTTTTCGAACACCTTTGAGAGGCCAAAATACCCCCCCCTCCCCCCCCCTAACCGCACACTTTGGGGCGCTCATTTTGTTTGGCCAACTCATGCCTAACTTTTGTTAAGACATTAGCTTGGCAGGGCCTTTGCACAAAAAGTTAAAAAGATTTTTCGAAAAAAAAACGGAGTGGCATTTTGTGGAAATTTCGCAGTTTTCGGCGAATATCTCGGTAACCAGCTACGATCTGGAAACGGGGGTACCAGAAAATGAAAGGCCATTGGACCAGCTACAAAACCATATGCGAGTCGAGATCCTAGCTTAAGAAACGAATGAAGGGTGATCGTTTGAATGGAGGGTGTCAGAGCTATTAAAATGAGCCCGAAAATTGCTGCCGACCCAACTTTGAGGGGGTGTAGCTCCGGTTCCAGGGGGTTGCTGGTGGCCGGGCATGCACCGTTGGTCTTCGACTGTGCTCTATTTTAATAGATATAAATATCAGCCAGATCCGTGAGATGGCCCTGCTTGCCCCCTCTCTTCGGCACCAAAGCTGACTTTCTCGCAAAATGCATCTTAATTGTGTGCTAAAATCGGTCAATTAAAACTAAGACCATGGTCTTTTAACTGGAAAATGGGTGTCTATGAATGAACCAAGTTTTCTGACCACCTATTAGAAGACCATGGTCTTATAACTGGAAACAAAAACCTATTTAAAGACCATGGTCTTCTAACTATGGTGGTCTTATAAGCGGAAATCTCCGCTATCAAAAACCACCAAAGCCGTAGGGTTGGAGTGCTATTTTCGCAAAAATTTTGCAAAAACCCTAAAAGATTTAGTCCTCTTGCAGTTTTGGCTTTGATTCACGCCTTATGAGGTTGTCTTACAACAATATTATCTATGGCTGCAATTCTTATCCTAGGACCAGCTGGTTTCTAACAAATTTAAGTGCGCGGCTTAATAGAATACCATAAAACTTCTAATAAAAGCGCACGCTCCAATAGTAGCGCTCCCACGCGCACTACTATCTTTTCATCATTAGTAGTTCGATAAATGAAAGAAAAACCGTTTATTTTTCTTATTACCGAGGGAAGACATTTATGCCTTTGCCCCAACCTGCCCGACCACGACCAGGGGTCATAATCGAAAAATTTATGTAACGCATACACGCCTTGAGCTGCGTAAAAAACTTCTTCGCCTGTCGGGTTGTTCCGTTGTGGAACAAGCTTTCATCTGATAATTTAAATTCACGGTCGGTCTCAAGCTTTCGTTTAAAATTTGCCAAATTTGATCTATCAAAGAATCTGTCTGGGAGGGCTGTCGAACCGGTCAATCGGCCCAGCCCGCCTACTGCTTAGAAGTACCTATGTACATGCTAATTATGTCTGACTACAAGTGCTTTTGTTGTTTAAAAAAATACAAAATGAACATGCATGTTCGCCACTTAATTTCATCCCTTGCGTTAGGGGTCAAAACGGCGCCCAGAACCGCTGCGACGGGTGCGAGTACAAATTTTCGACTTGGCAACGAATTATTTGTTTTAGCAACGTCAGCGTCTGGGCCCGAAAATCGACCAATCAACGCCGTCGCAATTGACGCCCGATGACGTCACTGCGCAAACTCATTCTCATCTCGTGACAATGACTTTGCGACTATCTGCCCAGATTTTCCAGCAAATTCTGGATCTCTCTCACCGCCCTTATAAGGCAGAGTTCTGCGGCTCCAAATCATTCTCTCCACTTTGAATTTGAAAGGTTATTCGTCGACAAAGAAACGAAACGATGGCTTCAAGTGAAAATAGAATTTCGATCAAGTGGCTCCACGAAGGAGTGTTCCGACGATTCGGTCTGGAACTGAAAGAGAAGGAAGACCTCTACGCCGCTCTGCGAGCCAAGATTCTAGGATTGGTGCCGGCATTTGAGAAGAATTTGGCTTGGAAAGGTACGTTCCTTACGTTTATTTCGCAATATGCGCGGTTAATTAGCAACTTAACTTCCATTTTTCTGGAGGTTTTTTGGCAAAAGTAAACGATGTAACTCCCTCAGTGGCCGGCCAAATAGATAATTGGTCTGGCCGACCCGCCCTATACTGATGCTTTTCTAGGGGTACTTTTCTGTTTGAAAAACAGGCCATCCGGTGCGTGTCCTGTACTGATGCGTCGGCCAGACCAGTTGTCGTTTTTGTCGGCCACTGAGGGACCTGGATTGTACACTTTTACCGGCTTTTCTTCCTTCAATTTAACTCTTTTAATTACAGACAGATACTTTGTTGTAGACTAGGTTTATAGGCTTGTTTATGCTTAGGCTTAGGAAGCTTGCTTGCTAGTGGTAGCATTTGCATCGTTTTGGTTCGCTTATTTTTTTTGCGTTTTAGGAATGACAGACTCTTACTGCTTGTTGTTTCGCGCTTTATCTAGAAAGGCGTAACGCTAGCGTAAAGCTAACGCTTTTAACAGGAGCAAAATTAGTTTTCCAAGGTCACAAAACCCTTATATTATATAGCATTCGTTTGCCAAGATTAAAAGCCTTCTGGCATTCAGTGAGCTAAGCTGCCTTGGGTTCAAGCTTACATGTAAGTTCAAGTTTAGGCTTGAACTTAGGCTTAGGGTTAGGCCAAGCATAAATAAGCTTAGGACTTAGGCCAGACGATTTTTCTTTTTCAGACCATTCCTATAAAACAGCACTTTTTAGCTGTATTTGAGCACAAATTAGCGGTTTTAGCTCGAAAATTGCGATTTTTTGCGTTTTAGTGCCAAACCACTACCTATAATTTCGGCTCAGCCTCGCCCGGCAGGCGCCAGACCCCTACCCCCTTCGGCGGATGGCCTGAATGTATATGATTTCCTATGACATTTGAGTTTGTATAGGGGCCCCGGGAAAAGTCCAAAAAACGCCTATTTTGCCTTAAATATGCGAAAATTTTCTCCCTCCCGGAGGGGGATCGTTTTAAGGGGTAGCCGGCGAGGGGAGGGAGTAAACCCCTCCCTTCCCCACCGCGGCCAACTTATGTTATTCTGAGTAAACTATCTTCTTTAAAGTTGTTTTCCTAGCTACAAATCTGCACTAAGCTTGAGGCAAAGAGTTAAAAGTTCTGAATTTTCTTTATCTCTTTGCCGCAAAAGCCATTTGTAAATTTAGACCAAGAAGGCGACCTGGTGGTGTTCAGCACTGACTTCGAGTTGCGGCATGCCATCTCTGTAGCGGGCTCGGATGTTCTGCGCATCTACACTCTGGAGCAGGATGCCCAGGGGGTGCCGTTCGTCCGTCAGAGTTCGCAGGCTGCTTCGGTTGATTCCACACCAGCTCCAACTCCTCGAGAGACCCCTAGACCGGAGGAGGAACCGAAGAAGAAGAAAGACACCAACCAAGAACACCCTGGGGTGGTGTGCGATGGATGTGAGCAGGGCATCAAGGGCATTCGATTCAAGTGTCTCTCCTGTCCTGACTACGACCTGTGTGCTGAGTGCGAGGGCAAACAGATGCACAAGGAACACTCGATGATCCGCATCGCTGACCCACATGACCATAGTTGGCGGGTGAGTGCAGTGAAGTTTAATGACACCATATAAGGTGCCGGTACCATATATGGTGCCACCACGTTCGGCGACTGTGGTGGTACCATATATGGTACCCCTACCCATGGCCATCGGTACCGTCACCATATATGGCACGAAATCTGAACAGAGTGGTACCATATATGCATACATGTAACAGGTCATCCCCCGATGGGGGGTCTGGCGCCGGCCGGGGGGGGGTCTGAGCCAAAATTTTGGGGGAGGGGTGGGCACTAAAAAACGCTCAAAAATCGAAAAAAATCGCAATTTTTTGGCTAAAAATTGCCTAAAATCGCGAATTTGGGCTGAAATACAGCTATTAAGTGCTGTTTTGCAGGCGATTTTGGAAATTTTTTGTGTGAAATTGTAAAAAATTGCAAAAATTTGCTCGAAAATTTACTTGCCAGAGAAATCGGAGGGGGGGTCGGTTAAATCGTCTCGGGGGGGGGGGGTCCCCGTCTGGGGGGTCTGGCCTAAGTCGGGTGGGGGGGCAGACCCCCCTGTTACATGTATGCATATATGGTACCGGTACCGGTAACAACGCGAAGGTAGGGGTACCATATATGGTGCCGGTACCTTATGTGGTACCACCACAGGCCCCGAATGTGGGTGTACCATATATGGTGACGGTACCATACATGGTACCGATACCTTTGGTAGTGGTACCATATATGGTACCGGCACCTTATATGGTGTCGGTACCATGAACGGCGTTAAGTGCCTGACTGTACTAGCCTAGGTACCACCACATATGGTTCCAGTACCATAAACGGCATTAAGTCCCTGATTATTCTACTTATAAGTAACGCCAAGTCCCCTAGTCTATTTATGCTTTCGGGCTAGATCAGTGTTTATAGGTTTTGTAGTTTCAGTGGTGTTTCATGTTCGGTCGTCACCACGGTGGTCCGCGTGGTGGAGGACATCACCGAGGCTGGTGGGGTCCCCATGGAGGTCGTGGTCACTGCAAGCGTCGAGGTGGACCCTGGTGGTTCGCTGGAGGTCAGTGTCCTTTCGGTGAGGGTTGTGAACAAGCTAAGGAAGCTAAGGACAAGAAGGAAAAGAGCCCTGAGGCTGAGGCTCCAAACCCGGTGGACTTCCTACGAGAGGTCGGAGAAACCGTGGCCACTGCCCTGGGAAATTTGGGTGAGTTCTTGACTTTTGTTTTATCGATTGGCTGTGTGTGTAGAGTTGCTCAATGTATTTATTATTGAGGGTTGGGGTTTTACCCACTAGCTACGACGATGTCAACCCCTACCAGAAAGAGACGGTTTTAGGACCCTACGCTCAAATTATAACTACTAGTAGCGGCTCCAGTACTTACAAATAATTAATTCTACGTAGCTTAAAATATCTGTTCGTGCTGGAATTTAGCGTTTCCTTCGCCCAGGAAAGTGGTCCAGAATTTCAAAGCTCCAGCAAATCGGTTTTAGCACGTTTTTAAATTATAATTCTCAGTTTTAAGCCCTCATATAGCGTTTAAGAGCTGAAAACGTGTGTAAATGACCAATATTTGCCTCTAAAACCAGCCATTTGTCTTAATTATCGGCGGCTGAAGTGTCAATTTTGATTAGCAAATGGCTTTTATGGGAATTTAATCTACAGGGTGTGCCAAAAAAAACAACCCAGCAGATTTTTCGCTGTAGCAACCGCAAATCTCAACCGATTTGAATGAATCCTTTTTTAAATGAAAGATAAATAAATCCTTAAAAGACTGCTGAAATTTTCATTAATGTACTCTGCTTAGTTCCTGAGATATTGGCTCTCAAAGTCAAAACAGAGATTTTGGCAGTGAACAAAGAGGGATTTTTTATTATTTTGCACTTCCTAATAAAACGGATTCCTGCTACTGCTAGGGGCTATTTGAGGCTTTACTGGTGACACAGAAACTCGGTTTACTTCAACACTAAAGTACCATTAGCCCCAGCAGTAGGAATCTGCTTTATTATGAAATGCAACGGAATCGCTCTTGTTCTTTGCCAAAATCTGTTTCGATTTAGAAGGCAAATATCTCAAGAACTAAACTGTGAATCTCAATAAAAATTGCACCAATCTTTGAAGAATTTATCAATCTTTCATTCAAAAAAGGATTCATTCAAATCGGTTGAGATTCATGGTTGCAAAAGTAAAAAATCTGCTGGGTTGTTCTTTATCACTCTTGTTCATTGTCAAAATCTCTGTTTTGAATTTGAGGCCAAATATCTCAGGAACTAAGCAGCCTATGTTAATTAACGTTGCATCAATCTTTCAAGAATTTATTTATCTTTCATGTAAAAATGGCTTCATTCAAATCGGTTGAGATTTGCGGTTGCTACAGCAATAAATCTGCTGGGTTGTTTTTTTTGGCACACCCTGTATAAATTAGTGGTTTCATAGCCAGTTCGTTAGTAATGGAGTTACTGCAAGGTGGTCCGGGGTCTGCCTGCCCCCACCCGACTTAGCCCCACAATTTTGCTGGGGAGTATTTTTCAGCAAATTTTTACAATTGTTTTAGAATTTTAGACACTAAAATTGCTGGATAGAATCGTCTGTAGAACAGCACTTGAGACCAAATTAGGGAGATTGTGTGTGTTTGAAAGAGCTAATTAGAACTAGAAATAGCTATAAGTGTGTTCAGTTGCAGGAATAGATGTGGACATTGACGTAGAACATGAGGGACAGAAGGAAAAGGTGACGCAGGAGAAGCAAAAACCGGCCGCTGACACTCAACCGATGGAAGCGACGCAACCGACTGAACAACAGAATCCGCCTACTGAGGTAGACTGACTTTATTTACTTAAACAGTCGGGCACTTAACGCCGTTTATGGTACCGGCACCTTAGGTAGTGGTACCATCGTTAAGTGCCTGACGGTATTATAGCAAAGTTATTTTAGTTTTCTCACAAAGTACACTTTTACTTCTATTTGGATCTTTTAATAAGACAACATTATAATACAGTATAACATATAGTTGCAGAGTGTAAACAATGGCCAACAACAAGACTGGACGATGGTGGACGATCCGAACCAGCAGAGCCGAGTGATTCCGATCACCATCGATGACGACACTCCGGCCCCTCCACCGGTACCCATGACCACTTTGTACCCGTCGGCCAGCATCGCTCAACGCGAGCCCACCACCAGCATCGGACATCCCGGTAGCTTTTCTATTATTATACCTTAGGCTCCTAACTGACTTGGGTTAGCATTTGGCTTGAGCGGTGGTAAATTTTCATATCCTGCTGAGGGGTAGCGGTACCTGATCGGGTTGAGAAGGTGGTAAGCCAGAAAGTCCGATTTTGTACTAAAATCAAGCTGTTTAGGCTGTTTTTGCTAAAAGACTTTAAAATAAGCTATGCTAAGCTCATTTGTGTGTAATTTAAGCATACTTTCATCGTGTTTTCTATGCAAAATTCTTCCTAAAAATTCCTGATTTGGTACAGCAAAACAATAATTATAAGTAGCGCATAAATTAGGTGTAAACATAGTGTCACCCAGATCGGTGCAGCCCTACTCGAGACAGATAATTTTTGACGCATTCCGTTCCGATTGCTGACACACAATTCATGAGCCAATTTTTTGGTTGTTTACGAAAATTGGTGAAATTGCCTCTAAAACAGCATTTGTTGGATCTGGTTTATGTTCTAAGAATCCTGTTTAGGCAAAAGTAACTGTTTTATATTTATTTTTCGTTAAAATCGGCTTTTGCTCTGTGTTTTACGTTTCATTTATTAGCAGCATGCTATTGTTACGACATTTTTCTGTACCAAAAATTTAGAGCCGGTTGGATTCAGTCGGTCTGTTGGGGTTGGGTAGTGCCATAATAGCGGGTTTAGGGGTTACCCCGTAGCTAGAAAGGCCATAGCCCACCCCCAGCCCGAGACTGTTCAGGGACCCCCCCCCCCGACCGAAAAAATGCAAGTTCTAGTAGCGGCTCCAGTACTAACAAACCGACTCAGAAATGACTAATTTTTAGGTTATAATTCGCCTGAAAAGCGTTTGGAAACCGAATTTGGCGTTTCCACTGCTGATATTTAAGAGAAATCGGTGTTTTCCGAAACCGTTTTATCGTTTTTTGCTTGTTTTGGCTCTAAAAAGCAATTTGAAAAAACGTGCTAAAAACGCATTTACAGTAGTCTGGAGCTTTTTGAAAATTTGGATCCCTTCTGGGCGAAACCGCCGACCCGAAACTGTTACATGTATGGGTGGGTAGTGCAGAACTTAATGGGTTAAGGGCCACCCGTTTGCCTTCTTCTGCCAACTCAGTCCTTCTCTCTACCAGTGATGGCTGAGCGGTTTTCAAAGTGTCAGTCGTACAGAATTGGTTTGCAGACCCTAAAGTGCAGGAGACGGTGAATCAGCTGATGGCGATGGGTTTCACCAACGAGGCAGGCTGGCTGACCGCTCTCACCGAACAGAAGAAGGGAAACATAAACGCCGTGCTCAACGCACTCCAGTTCCGGCACTGAAATTGGAAAATCGAACAGGACAACACACACACCTATGTATCATTAGTCTATAGCTCTATTCTCGAATGCTGTGTTCGTATTGGTATTGTGGTAAAGTGTAATTTGTTTATTTGTCTCGGTGAATGTACTATTTCTCTTGGTATTGTTTGGTGATTAAGTAATTTGGTAACCAGTTTGTGGGTGATTCTGTTCTGTCTTTAATCGGGTATAAGGTGGTGTGTGCTGGTTTACTTGCATTCTGTAGCTGAGTGATTGTTGTTTGTCCTGTTGGCAATGTGAGGTTATGTAGCGTTGCACATAAAACTAAAAGTAGTTAAGGTCTCACTCAGCTGATATATACAGAAAAATGGAGGGTAGAATTTTTAAATGTAAATCAAAGTATTGTTCTTTTAACACTTTCCAAATGGCCGTACTCCTTTTCGAAGGTAAACGGCTTATATCGCATCCCAGGTTTCGATTCGTTGCTTTCCATCGCCAGAACTGGTCGTTGTTCTGTGCGAATAAGGCGGTCAGGCACTGAACGCCGTTTATGGTGCCACTAGCCTAGGTACCGGTACCATATATGGTGCCACCACAGTGGCCGAACGTACTAGCCACTCGTGATGTAAACGAGGCTCGGTTCAACGCGAAAAACTCGGTTACGTATCAAAGGTCGGTTTGAAAAACACCAATTGTGTAAATTGTTCTAAAATAGCTTGTAAATTATAAGGAAACGCTGGTGATTGTTTGTAAAACACTTGTTTTACTTATCTTGATACTTCGCTACTCCTCTCTGACTTCACCTAACTACAATGTAAGCGTAACAGTCAAAATCGAAGAAAATCATATTTTTCTTAGCAAACAACAACTGTTCTACTTTCCTGGGAATACTTGTACCGGGTACAGAAAGATATATTTGAGCTATCTGGATAGCACCGGGAATCGAATCGAGTTGACTCGCCTATACTTTTAGTTTTACCCATTGTTAAATCTTTTGAATAGCACAGTCAGGCACTTAACCATATGGTGCCGGTACCATAAATGCCGTTAATAAGTGGCAGCTTGTAATAGTAGAGGCGCTAAGAACGCAAAAAGAGAACAGGAAACAATGAAAATGAATAGTAAGCAATGAAAATCATTTCAATTTTCAGTAGTAGTTATGGTTCTCAGCAAAACTCGGTAAACTCGGCATATTATGAAACTCGGTTAGTAGAGGGTGTCCCAATAAATTACAACATCTCTTTTTGCTGCCATTCTCGCAATTTTTGACCAAATTGTCTGAAATTTGAAACATAAGTGCCAAAATAGTAGGAATTTTGTGTTAAAGTTTTCTGCAATTAGGATTGACTCAATCCTGAGAAATTCAACAATATACAAAATTGAGAAATTTCGAATAAATGAACGTAAACTTTTCTTTTTGTTGTGTCTTCGTTAATTTTCGTCCCAATTAGATGAAATTTTGAATATATGCGCAGAATATCGGGTTGATTTGTAGATCAAAAGTTGGTTCATGAACCCAGCCCAGCTCTTGACATAAAAAATCCCTCCCACAATACAACAACTACAAGAACATTGATTTTCGCGCCCACCAGCTGTAATGAAGCTCCTGTAAGCGTAATTCAGTTCGCCACCCCAAACATGCTCAGAAATATTTATGAAAATTATGTGAAACGGTTGCAGTTGTGTATTAACTCAAACAGAAGCCATCTGGATGGTGTTCTTTTTCCTTAGTTCTCAGCGTTTGCACGTTCTTGATTTTGCTGCAGCAAAAACGCTGATTTTCTTTAGTTTCCAAATACTAGAGTTATGGACTGATTAATGTCAAAACTTTTTACCCACAAAATATCTGCGTTTATTGTATATTCAAAATTTCATCCAATTCCGACAAAAATTAAAGAAGATACAGCAAAAGGAAAAGTTTCCTATTTTGATGCTGTTTCTTCATTTAATTGAAATTTCTCAATTTTATATATCGTTGAATTTCTCAGGATTGGGTCAATCGTGATGCACCAAACTTTAACACATAAAATTCCCACTATTTTGGCTCATGTTTCGAATTTCAGACAAGTTGGTCCAAAATTGCGAAAATTGCATTAAAAAGAAATGTTGTCATTTTAAAAAGAAATGTTGGACATCCTGTAGTACAAGGGGTGAGGTTGTCGTACAAACATCTGATTGGTCGGCCCACATGGCTCCGCCAAATTTGTATTTATGATTATGACCTTCATGATATGCAGTCAGTGCTGTGCCTAATACAGACAGGCACTTAACGCCGCCGTTTATGGTACCGACACCATATATGGTGCCGGTACCATATATGGCACCGGTACCCACCTACCTAGTGGTTAGGGTTCCAACGATTATCGACATCGATATCGGGATATTTTGCATCAATAATTTCGATATACAGGGTGAGCCAAAAAAAAACAACCCAGCAGATTTTTCGCTGTAGCAACCGCAAATCTCAACCGATTTGAATGAGTTTAAAGAGTTTAAATGAAAGATAAATAAATCCTTAAAAGATTGCTGAAATTTTCATTAATGTACCGGAGAGTGCTGCATTGGGTACCCGGGTACACTAACCAGCACTTAGCATTTTCCGCAGCAAAAATCAGATCCTGTTAGTGTACCCGGTACACTAACTGGCACTTAGCCAAATCATGTTAAACAGCTTATTTCCACGATTTCTGAGCAAAAATGCAGTTTTCCAATCAATATTACTGTTTCTGCCATGTAAATGAGAGTGGTTGGTCAAAGTTTTCATTCTTGTGAGCTTTGCGTCAGTAAAAACGATTGAAAATGAGCAAAAAAATACGTAGACCTGCTTTAAAGGTACCGTAGTGTTGGAAATTTTTGACTCCCATGACATAAAACCTGTCTCCAAATAGTGTACCCCGGGTACACAATCCGGCACTAAGTGCCAGTTAGTGTACCCCGGGTACGCTATCTGGAGGGGTACCCTATGCAGCACTCTCCGGTACTCTGCTTAGTTCCTGAGATATTGGCTCTCAAAATCAAAACAATGATTTTGGCAGTGAACAAGAGGGATTTTTTATTATTCTGCACTTCGTAAAAAAACGGATTCCTGCTACTGCTAGGGCTCTCGGAGGCTTTACTTGTGACACAGAAACTCGGTTTACTTCAACACTAAAGTATCATTAGCCGTAGCAGTAAGAATCTGTTTTATTTTGAAATGCAACGGAATCGCTCTTGTTCTTTGCCAAAATCTGTTTCGACTTAGAAGGCAAATATCTCAAGAACTAAACTGTGAATCTCAATAAAAATTGCACCAATCTTTGAAGAATTTATCAGTCTTTCGTTCGAAAAAGGATTCATTCAAATCGGTTCAGATTCATGGTTGCAAAAGTAAAAAATCTACTGGGTTGTTCTTTATCACTTTTGTTCATTGCAAAAATCTCTGTTTTGACTTTGAGGACAAATATCTCAGGAACTAAGCAGGCTATCTTAATAAACGGTACATCAATCTTTCAAGAGTTTATTTATCTTTCATTTAAAAAAGGATTCATTCAAATCGCTTGAGCTTTGCGGTTGCTAGCTGGGTTGTTTTTTTTGGCACACCCTGTATTTTATGCGCAAAATATTCTATGTAGAACAAGGCGAGTAGCCTCTTCCCAGAAGGGTCCCCAAAATATGATAAGACTTATTTTTGCTGTCATTTCCGGAAACCTTTACAAAATAGACTGACATACATATGAAAACTAATGAAATCCCTACACTGAATCAAAACATGTACAATTTCGCATATACTAAATCGATTTTATTTCATCAAAAGTACAAAACACAAAATCAGAATAACAGTGGTGGTTAGTAAGTGATAGTTCTAAGAAAATTTAGCCTTCTTGGCATGAGTTGGCGAATCGCCTGAAGCACTTCTTCTGCTGGATGCTGTCTGAGCGCTTGGCTGCACGTGACCAGTGTCTTCGTGACCAGCTGCTGCAGACCCTTCAGCTACCCGTTCTGAACCGAAAGAAGCCTCATGTTGCTCTGATCGACTGGTGGGAAGTGGCGCTGTTTCCAGACCTGAGGAGCTCGATTCACTTTCAACACGACTGGCAACCTCGCCTGTAGCCTCTTGCATAGATGTCTCACCTGCTTCAGGGCCAACAAAGTGATGCTGGTGGTGTTGGAAGTCCACTGGTCCAAGAGCAATGGGCTCACTGCTTGCATGCTGGGCTGAGAATGTGGAAGCGAAGGGATCAGGCTGACTGTGTTTGGGATACCATGAGCGACGCTCTTCAAGATGATGATGCTCCTGCTGTACTAAAGGATTCGGATGAGTGCGGTCTGTTATCAACTGTTGGCTTGAGTAGTGGTGCTCTGGAAGGCGAGAGGCAGTAGGACCTGCTTCAACCAGATGATGCTGACGCCGTTTGGGAAGCGATGTGTGGATTCCTGGAGGAGGATGGTATTCCTGTTGTGCTGCGGCATAAGGCTGCGTGCCTTCTGCTAAAAACTGTCTGCTTAAATAGTGCTGTTCTGGTAGCGCAGAGGCCATCGGACCTGCTTCATAAGGGATAGCTTGCCAGCCAAAGCTGCTTACAGACGTCGAAGGCAACATTGCTTCAGCTGACTTATACGTCTGACTTGCCTGAGGGATCGGAGTGTAATAATTCTGGTGGAAGTCTGTAGGCTGACGCCGTTTGGGAAGCAATGTGTGAATTCCTGGAAGACGATGGTATTCCTGTTGTGCTATGGCATAAGGCTGCATAGTCTGCTTGCTTAAGTAGTACTGCTTTGGAAGCGCAGAGGCAGTTGGGCCTCCTTCAAATGGAATTGGATGGGAACCGGCTGCAGACGTTGAAGGCAATGCTGCATGAGCTGAGGCATACCGATCACCAGTTGAACTTGCTTTCACAGGGTTTGGCTTCCGTAGAGATTCATACATGGTTGCACCAGGGGTTTCCCCAGTAATCAGTTCAAGTGGCGCTTTGAAGTCGGATGGCAGCTCCTGAGTGGCATGCACTTCCGCGTTTCCAACATACACAACTTTAGCACCGGTCTTCCCATAAACCTCTGCAAAACTTGGATTGTTGGATGGTTTAGCTCCAGTTCGCAGTTTCAGTGTTAGTGTCTGAGGTGACAGATTTCGGCTGACGGTCATTTTGACATGGGCCAGTGTTTCCTGTTCTTTCTGTGCATTCGATGGCACACTGACCTGAATCTTCTCCATAGGCTGGACTTTATGCGGCAGCGGAACCTCCAAAACGTGCCCAGCTGGAATGTCCTGGTAGGCTTTCACCTCTGCCCTGCCGATCACAGGACTGTCTGGATGGTGGGTAGCAAGTAGGTCCAGCTGGTGTTGTCTTTCCCCTCCTGCTCTCATAGCACTAGAGAATCGGACGTAGGCACGTTCGGCGGGCGACTCTTCGGTGAAATGCAGTCTAACCCTTGCCAGCGGCTCTGTAAAGTGTTCGATAGCGTTGGTGATTTGTTCCATCATGCGTTTCTGGCGATTTCTCTTACACCAACAACATTTCTGCGCCTGAAGCTGGCATTCTGGGGCAGAGCCGGCTCCTAAAATTACCATTCCTTTTAGTAAGTAGGTGCATCCCAAATTTGCTAACCATACACCTACAAAATTGGCCAACGGGCCGAATTAGCTTCACCCAATCCCACTTTATACCATTTATAGCTCCTGCAATTGTTGTAACTGATGAAGAGTTTGATAGTTTTGTGTGAGTGTTTGTAGTAGCAAGTTAGCGAGTGGTTGCGTGTGTGTGCATTTGAGAGTGTGTGCGTGTGTGTTGTGTTGTGTTGTGTGTAAGATTCACTAGTAAAGACCTCCACTTCTCTTTCATTGGTGCCGAGACCCGGGAGCCACCTTCAGTCAAGTTCTACTACAAGGTCCAAGTTCTACTACGAGTCTCGCCTCAAGTTACTCCCGTTTCAACCTCCGTGATCATCAGGCACAGCCGTGCCCATCCGATGCTCACATGTCGTCATCTACATTTCGCGATCGCCTCCAACTTCTGCAAGAGCAAGCCCAGCGTGCTTTCAAGCAGCAACAGCAACGTTACCAAGTGCAGATTGAACAAAACCGGCGTGATTGTCAACAGCAACAGCAATGGTGGATCGAACAACAGCAGCGTTGGGAGATCGAACAGCAACGACTGCAGCTCGAACGTCGTCAGTTCACTGATCGTCTGATCGCTCAGTACCTGTCTCGACCCCTCGCAGATCGTATGAAAGAGGAAGCGGCTTTGTTTGCTCCGTGTTCTGGCACTTTGGATGTCGCAGTCGGCTCATTAAACACTCCCTTCACTGGGTTAATGGTCGATGCTCAAGTGGTAGTGAAGCCAGACGTGGGGAAGGCAGAGGAGTGGAAAGAGGCGGCGAAAGAAGTCGAGGATGACGTGCACTTAGTTGATGGAGCATCAGGCTTTTCTTCAATGGCTCAGAGCCCTTTTCCTCATGAAGTTGATGGTCTACAAAAGGAACCATCTCATAGCGCGCTTCTTGGGGCACACACGGATGAACCCGACGATGTGGCCTCTGCCGACACTCAAGATTCGGCTTTTCTTCAGGACGTCCAAGGTGGTTCAATTGTTGATGGATTAGAAGTTTGCTCAGCAGCGGACGGTCCTGTTCTCTTAGATGTAAAAAGAAGGAAGAAGAAAGAAGAGAAATTGGAAGAGAAGATAGAAGTAGGGAGTAGAAGGAAGGAAGATGAAGAGAAAGAGAAAGAGGAAGAGGAAGAGAAAGAAGATGAGAGAGGAAGAAGAAATATGTTTTGGGAAAGAAGGAGAAAGATGATGATGATGAGAAGGAAAGTGCTGAGAAGGAGGAGGAGAGGGAGGAAAGTGAGAGGAGGAAGAAAGAGAATGAAAAGAAGGAAGAAGAGAAGGATGAAGAGAAGATTGAGAGTAAGGAGAAAGAGAAGAAGAAGGCGGACGGAAAGAATGGCAGTTTATTTGAGTTCGCTTCATAACAGACGGCATTCCGTTTCCCCAATGACAAGTCAACAGGTGCAAGCGAAGGCACGGCAAGGCCGAAACATCGCCCGCAAGAGATCGGATCAATGTGGTGTCAGTGCAAAGCAGCTTACCGGAGATGCCGAGTCAACAGAGGCAATCACAGTTCGTTCATTTCCCCGATTGTCAGGCACAGCGGCGGCCAGTCGACACTCGTTGAAAGGGGAGTGATGAAGAGTTTGATAGTTTTGTGTGAGTGTTTGTAGTAGCAAGTTAGCGAGTGGTTGCGTGTGTGTGCATTTGAGAGTGTGTGCGTGTGTGTTGTGTTGTGTTGTGTGTAAGATTCACTAGTAAAGACCTCCACTTCTCTTTCACTATGTACTTGGTCGCTTACCATGTATACAGTTGTTGAGGCAGTTCTTCTTGCAGATGCACTGTTTACACACAGCAACGCACTTTTCTTCCTTTCCGGCATGGTCGTTGATAAGTGGTTCCATTTGTTCTCCAGCTGACGCTTCAGAAAAGTACCCGAAAACCAGTAACGGATACAAAATGAACTGAAAAGCTGAGCTTGCCCACAACACAACGAAATACAACACAAAAGAGTACTTACCAACATGCTCGGTAGAACAGGCTAATAAAACAAACAAAAAGATGCAAAGGTCTGAGAAAATTTGCATATGTGGCCAGGCCACCATGCAGCCGCACAGGAAAACAACTTTGTTGACACCGTTAACACGATGCGTATACACGTGTCAACGCATCGTGTACACACACCGTGCAAACCGTGTCAACGATATGTAAACACGCTGGAGTGCGTCTCAGTGTTGACACCGTAAACACGATGCGTTAACACATATATACGAACCGCGTTTTCATACTGTGTTAACGCACCGTGCTAACCGCGTCAACACAACGAACTAACCGAGTCAGCGGCTCCACTATTTCATACAGGTTTCTTTCGCTTATTCCTCCTGGTCATGCATTCTTTAGACTCGTGTGTTTGTTGCTAGCCTCCCAGACATGAACTCGAATTAGAAAACATGTGGACACTGTGAGAAGGCGGTTGATAGGAGGATCCTTACATAACCTCAGTCTGCGTTAAACGACCAGGTTTTGTTTCGCCAATTAAGTCCCGCGTGGAAGTCCGTGAAGACGAAACTTTTCTATGTACTTCTGCCGCGAGTGAACGTTTGGTGCGCACAAAGATACAGTATGTGGCTACTGCAATTTTAAAGGAGAACGCCGCGGGATTCTATTGCATGAGAAGCAGTGCATATTGCATATTCATTTATAAGTCAGAGAGCGGCTCTTAAGCATTTGCAAGGTCAGAGGCTGGGAAAATTGTCAAAAGCAATGGGATTTATAATTTTAGCAATTTTCTGAAATGATTTTTAGTTTCGCTTTGATGAAAATCGTTTCTATAACTATGTAATTTGGGCTAAGAGAAATGTTTCCATGTGTGCCGTAGTCTAAATATGACTGCCAGTGTCGTACATACAGTACAGTATGGACGCCTAACGAACAGTGACAAAAATCGAAATAACTGTACATCAATGTAGGTGCATGCAGATTTTTGATCAAAGGCAAGTTTCGATAAACATTCCGCGAAACTGCAAAAATACCTGGAATCAGTAGGCATTTATTTGGGAGGTAATCCAAAAAATACCAATTTTTCGGTATGGTTATTCGGTATACCGTAATTCGGCTTCCATAGTGAGGTGGTCAAGCTGTCATATGAGATATAAGCATCCGCAATCACTTTTTAGGTGTTTAACATTACAACACTGCTACTTCTGACGTACAAATTTGGAAATTTTTGGAAATTTTGTGTTAGAGTACAAACCCATTTTTCTTGAAGCTGCACCACCCCATATTGGAAGCCAAATTACTGTCAAATTTTCAGGGTCGGGAAGTGACACAATCGATTCCGGCGGTCATAAATACCCCATTCAGGAAGTTTCAGGGGAAATCCATCGGACTGTCTAAGTTTCTAGGTTGAAATTTTCAAAAAACGCCATTTTTCGAGATTTTTGTAAACTTTGACCGGCCGTATCTCTAGATCGGTTTGGCCTAGACACGTCATGGAAGCATGCATCATTGGAGTCACCAGGGACTTTAGAATCGAATTCAGCAGTCATCTCATTTTCATCGCAATCATACATGTAACAGGAGGGGTCTGGGGGGTCTGCCCCCCACCCGACTTAGGCCAGACCCCCCCAGATGCCCCCCGAGACGATTTCGCCGACCCCCCCTCCGATTTTTCTGGCAAGTAAATTTTTGAGCAAATTTTTGCAATTTTTTACAATTTCAGACACAAAAATTGCCAAAATCGGCTGCAAAACAGCACTTTTTAGCTGTATTTCAGCCCGAATTAGCGATTTTTTGCGATTTTTAGCCCAAAAAGTGCGATTTTTTTCGATTTTTGAGCGTTTTTTAGTGCCCTACTCCCTCCCAAAATTTTGGCTCAGACCACCCCAGCCGGCGCCAGACCCCCCGAAACCCCCTCCCCCCATCGGCGGATGACCTGTTACATGTATGATCGCAATTAAGAAAAAGCTCAATTTTTGACGTTGCGCAAATTAATGTTCAGAGTAAACGTAGCGCAGATTAGCATTAATCGCAGACCGGAGCTCGACCTTGTCTACAGATTTGGTTATGAAGCTGAAGTCGCTCCGAGGCCTCCCAAAAAATTATTCGCAAAAAACCGCCAGGTAGCTTTTTTTTATCAGAGTTTAGTTTTGAAAATGGTAGACCGGGCATTTCATGTTTAACAAGCTCTTTTGCTCACAGAAAATCCAATAAGTGCGCTTTTAAAGCCAATTTTTTCAGAAATTCACCCTACTCATCATAGTTGATCAGGGAATTTTGAAACATAGAAAAGGTCAGGGATATCGGTCTGCATCAAAAGCCGCTCGAACTCTATTCGCAAAACTCCGTCAACGGATTTTGCTAGCCTGTTTATAGTCACGCTATTGCCATAGTCGGTACTTCGGTTCTTTTACCGTGAACATAGAAGCACACTTTCCCCTCCGGTCGGACCGCAGCCATTCATTTAAACCTGTATGCCGTCTGTCTACCATCAGTAAAAAATATCTCAACTGTTGTATAGCATTTCAGTGATAAAGGCGTTTTAGCTTGATGAGAAAATGTTTGGAATTAAACGAAGAAAATGATACAATAGAGAGCATAGGATCAATAATAATAGCCACGGTGCCAGGCAAGTAAGTGATGAAAGCCGGTGAGCTAAACACGTGATATCGATATGTATACACGGTCCGTATACACCTGTCAACGATATGTATACACGGTCCGTTAACACGGCCTACCCAAGGCGTGTTATCGATATGTATACACGATGACGTGACACGGTTAACACGCTCACAAGACACGGTTGACACGCTCCGCAAACACGTGTATACTGATCGTGTTAACCGTGTCAACAAAGTCATTTTCCCTGTGCCGGTGTTATGCTAAGTAAGTTTGAAAAGCTATGTATGGAGAAGAGAATGGACAGTAGCAGAGTAGAGAATTTATTTGATAAATAGGATCAAGCCCGGAACATTTCCACGTTGACATATGAATAGTAATTTATGTAGAAAAGTGCTATTCTTACTAGACTGTGTCCCAAAAATGACAAGGTTTCTTTTTGCTGTCATGTCTGGAAACCTCAACCAAGTAGGCTGAGCTTTGGAACTTTTTAAATTGAATTGAAAACGTTTATTCATACGAACAGGACGGTAAAACTGCTATTGCAGGATAGGCCCTTTGACTAGAAACGCACTTGAGCCAAGATTACAGATTACAAGACGATGCACTAAAATCAAACCATGAGAATGTCGAGTAAAACAACAATGTCGGTAAACTCAACAGATAATGGAAACGAAGATAGAAAACGGTGATAATGTTAGAAAGGGATAGTGCGCACACAGCCAATAATGTCTGCTGGCAAACGGGGTCCTAGAGCACCATTGAATCGAACAGTATCCCAGTTCCATAAAAAACTGTGACTTAGTCCTTTACTCGGTACTCTGCATCCGAGTCTGGAGGTCTCTGAATTTTGCTCGTTCTAAGTAAAAATGTTTAGGGTAGTCTCCATTCAATCCACTTGCTACACAATCTGTCACACCTTTTTCTGGCAATGTTAGCCTAAAATTCGGTTATAAAGGCGGTTAGTAAACGAATTTGGCGTTTCCGCTGCAGACATCCATTGCACGTAAAGCTACTTTGGATTGCAATACCCATCTGATACCTGCCTGACACCTGATCGGGTACTTTTGAACTGTACCTACCTGATATTGGGTATTTTTGGCCTGTACACGTATTAGATACTTTTTCGTTTTCAAAAATAGCATCAAAAGATCAATTTGTTACATTTTTTGGTCCTCATTGTGCAGTAGTACTCCAGGCTACTTCTGACTCCTAAAAACTATTAATTCCTGCTAAATTTACACTCAGAATGCGCTCTCTTAGAAAGGTCTGCGTTTGCGATAACGCAGATCGGCTTGCGAATTGTGAGACGCAGATAGACGGCGCACACAGGCAGAAAAGTCTGCACTTCCTTGCATTTATTGCGGCGCAGATATTTCTGTGTTTGTGTAGCAGATCGTTCTGTGAAATTTTGGAGTGGATACGTTAAATGCGATTTTTGCGCGTTGTCTCTCAAACGCTTTCCTGTCCGTTTTGAAAAGCTACTTTTGACTGATTTTTTGCGCTTGAAGTTCACCTAGCAGTGCGCACAAGCCAGAATGGAAGGTTCCGTTTCGATGTGGGCTGTGTGAGAACGTATTGAACAGAAGCTCACTGGAAACGACACTTTGTTGACAGACATGAAGTGACTGAGAGAATGCCTGTTCTTCATGCGAAGCAAGAAGTTGCCCGCCAGGAGCTTTGTGTGCGATCAAGCTCTCAACGGTACCTTTTACAACTAACCCTTCCTTCGGCCGTAAGATCTGTTCAAGTCCGCAGAAGCATCTGTGAAGCTGCTATGCTTTATAACAAACTGAACTAATTTTGGCGCGATAATTCGGCTAATCGAGTTTGAATTCATACCAGTTCTGCTGGAATCGTCACTCTGTGGCCAAAGTAATGGCTGAAGAAGACTTTCTTGTTCTACATGTAGTGTCGACTTTCTTTAACCGACAAGAAAATTGACGTTTGGCCCATTAGAACAAAACCTAACGGCCAGGATTTGATGGAACATGTAGAGAAAATTCTTGCTGCAAAGACAAGAGCGGCTCCAAGCGTGACGCACAGAGTTATGAGGTGGAATGAGGAGTTTTCGGAGTACATTGACTTTGATTACGTTTCTGAAATCGTCAATCGCGACAAGATAGCAGTCTGCTGTACCGAGATAAATCTGGTAAGTGTTAACCATTTTCTTTTAACAGTGAACATGCTAAACTAATATGTCATTCTTTCTTAGCTAGCCAGTTCTTATTACCGGCAGCCAAGGCTGCCGGTATAAGATTAGCTTTTCGTTAAGCGTGTAGGATGCAATTGTATCTTAAAGCGTGTGCTCTCGGCGCCGTTCGGCTCGCTCGTTGTAAAGCTGCTAGCCTTTAAGACACTCCAGCAGGAAGGAGAGTTTACTCGAACAGTTCGTTCTCAGTCATTTCTCTATGAATTTGGCTCAGATTTTCAGGATTAATTTACAATATAACTTTGTGCCTATTGCGAAAGTTTGACCCGAAAATTCCAAGTCTTGCTGATCTCGTGGCTCGAAAACTGACAACAGTTTACGAAATTCTTTGGAAGGGAAGGCTGCATTCTGAATGATTTGTCTAAAGAGTGCCAGAATTCTTTGGAAGCAAAAGCTGGTTTTTGAAAGATCTGCCTAAAGAGTGTCAGAATTCTCGGGATTGGAAGGGAAAAACCCTGTTTTTGAGACATTCCCAAAGGAATGTCAGAATTCCTTCGAAGAAAAAGCTGCTTTGAATTATTTGCCTAAACAGTGCCAGTATTCTTTGGAAGCGAAAGCTGCTTTTTGGAAGATTTGCCTAAAGAGTGCCAGAATTCTTTGGAAGCGAAAGCTGCTTTTTGAAAGATTTGCCTAAAGAGTGTCAGAATTCTCTGGATTGGAAGGGAAAATCCCTGTTTTTGAAAGATTTCCCAAAGGAGTGTCTGAATTCCTTAGAAGCAAAAGCTGTTTTGAAAGATTTGCCTAAAGAGTGCCAGAATTCTTTGGAAGCGAAAGCTGCTTTTTGAGAGATTTGCCTAGAGTGCCAGAATTCATACATGTCGCTGGGTTTTTCCGTGGGGGGGACCTTTTTGAAATCCCAAATAGGGTTTTGGGACCAAGTCCAAAGTGGGTTTTGCGATTTTGCGACCTTTTTTTGGGGTCCAAAAGTGGGTTTTGTCGACCTTTTTTTGGGGTAAAAAGCGGGTTTTGTCGACCTTTTTTAGAGATTCTGGGGCGAAAAATGGCTTCAAAACCCTATTTGGACCGAAAAAAGCCTTAAAACCTTGTTTTTGCATTAAAAATGCCTTAAAAACCCTGTTCCGGTTGAAAAAAATGCCTTAAAAACCGAATATTGAAGCAACGAATGTAATAAAAAGCTGTTTTGCGCTCAAAATACGTATTGAATATGAGTTTCAGCGATAAAATACAGATTGAAATGCGTTATATTGACTAAAAATAGTTCAGAGAACCCTAATATCGATTCTGAGGCACGCGCAAAACCCTGTTTTGACTTATAAGATTACTAAAAAACCCTATTTAGTGATTTTAATGCAGTTCTTAAACCCTGTTTAGGGTTTCTAATCAACCTAAAAACCCTCTCTAGGCTTTCTAGCCAGTGCTAAAACCGTGTTTAGAGTTTCAAAGTAACCTAAAAACCCTAATCAGGCTTTGAAAGTAACCTGAAAACCCTAATCAGGCTTTGAAAGTAACCTAAAAACCCTAATCAGGGTTTCAAAGTAGCGTAAAAACCCTGTTTAGGGTTTCAAAGTAGCCTAAAAACCCTGTTTAGGGTTTCAAAGTAACCTGAAAACCCTAATCAGGGTTTAAAAGTAACCTAAAAACCCTAATCAGGGTTTCTAAGCAGTCTAAAAACCCTATTTAGGATTTCTAAGCCTTACAAAACCCTGTTTTGGGTTGTATGGTAGCCGAAAACCCAATTTTGTGCTGCAGAATGTATTGTCTGGGCTAAAATTTTCTTTACTTTGGAATCCAAAAGTGGGTTTTCAGGTCCCCCCCAAAAAAAAAATCCGCTGGGGGGACTTTTGCCGAAAAATCTGGCTTGGGGGGGCCGGCCCCCCTTTACCCCCCCCAACGACATGTATGCCAGAATTCTTTGGATTGGAAGTGGAAATTACTGTTTTTGAAAAAATTTCCCTAAAGAGTGCCAGAATTCTTTGGAAGCGAAAGCTGCTTTTTGAGAGATTTGCCTAGAATGCCAGAATTCTTTGGATTGGAAGGGGAAATTCGTGTTTCTGAAACATTTGCCTAATGAGTGCCAGAATTCTTTACAAGCGAAAGCTGCTTCTTGAAGCATTTGCCTAAAGAGTGTCAGATTTATTTCGATTGGAAAGGAAAATTCCTGTTTTTGAAAGATTTCCCAAAGGAATGTCAGAATTCTTTGGAAGCGAAAGCTGCTTTTTGAAAGATTTGCATAAAGAGTGCCAGAATTCTTTAGAAGGAAAGCTGCTATGCTAAGTGTGGCAGAATTCTTTGGACGAAGGGAGAGCTGATTTTGGACAGATTTGCCTAAAGAGTGGCAGAATTGTTCGGATTGGAAGGGAAAGCTGGTTTTTTATGGATTTGGCTAAATCGTATCAGAATTCTTTGGAATGGAAGGAGAAATTGCTCTTTTTTGAAAGAGTTGCCTAAACAGTGTGAAAATTCTTTCTAAAGGAAGCTGCTTTTGACAGATTTGCGTAAAGAGTGCCAGAATTCTTTGAAATGGAAGGCAAAATTGCTGTTTTTGAAAGTTTGAAAGAGTATCAGCAATTTTACAAAATTGCTTTTTTAAGGATTTGCCTACAGTGTCAGAAGGGAAAATTACTGTTTTTGAAAGATTTGCCTAAAGAGTGTCAGGATTTCTTGAAAAAGAAATCTGCGCTTATTTGAATGATTTGCTTAAAGAGTGTCAGGAGGATTTCTTAAAAGGAAAACTTCTTTTTTGACAGATCTGCTTTAGAGTGTCAGAATTTCTTGTTAGAGAAAACAGCTTCCACACAAGGTACACAAAACGTTTTCTGTCAGAAAGAATTTGTTCAGTACAGTACAATTTATTCTACTGGAAAGCCTACACCATGCAAAGAGTACACGGCAGCAAGAGAATCCTCTGAAAGAATTATCTGAAGAGCCTACTATCAGCAAGACTTGTTTGAAAGAGAAAACTGCATCTGAAAGAATTGCACGACCACTTTCTTCAAATAAAAGTTTACTGACGTTTTCCTCTGCTGCCGGTCTAATTTTGTAAAAAATTTCCTAAAAACTGTGTGCCTGCCTCTAAAACTGAGAGGATCTTAAAAATGTACAAACTATCTAAAGTTTTATACACTCATTTTGAAGAACCGTCTTGTTTTAAACACCTTTTACATACAAAAATCGATAAGGTTGTGTTTCTGTATGCTTCAGTCTGGGCCCGGTCGAAGCATTCGTGAAGTGGTGGAAGAATGCAAGACGGACAAGGATCTCACACAGCCGTTCCTCTTGGGGATGAGTCAGTCTGGCAAATTTGGTGAGAAAGTGAATCAGTTATATTTGGTATATTAACATTCGGTACATTGCTCTGCCATGTGCGTCCGTAGCCGAGGCCGTCCATTTCCTGTTTGCTAGCTTTCATACTTTTAATACCGATTATCCTGTAGGCTTGAAGGCGGTTTATCTGTTCTTTGAAGTGTTGTGTGGTGTGGTTTGTCTTCATCGCAAAATCCGGGTAGAGCTCTAGATTTATATGATCGCTTGAATGCGTATCTCAGTCACAGAGACTAGGAGAAATATCCATTTTGTCAGTACGTTTCTTCGCGTTTTATTGTTGCTACAGTATTACAATTATGCTTTGTGGCTCTTTAGACTGCTACAGCAATTATGTTCGTGTAAATTGTGGCAGGCTAACTCGTTTTGGTGTCTCAACTGTTGTGTGAAGATTGCTCATTTCTTTCTGGTTTTAGTGCAGTATGTCTGAAATGTACAGTAGATTTTATTTTTTCCTAAATTTTGACGCAGTAATTCTTGCTGTATGAGTGATTATAATGATCTTATTCTTTGCATAGATGCTGTGATAATAAATCAATCTCCTTCTGACTTTTAGCAGATACGTCTGCCAATTTCGCAGAAACCATAGCAGCAAACGCAGCATAAATATGCGAAAGGCACAGATTTTTCCGTGGCTATTGCTGTTTCGCAGAACCATCTGCCAATGAAAATTGCAGATTTTTTCTGCGAAATAAACGCAAATAATCTGCGAAGTTTCGCAGATTTCTTATTAGGGTCAAAACTGGCAGTAAAATCTGCGGAAATTCTGGCAGATTTTCTGTGTAAATCGGCAGATCCTTTCTAAGAGAGCGTATAAAAACCGCTTTCGGAGGGTAACTTTTGAAGATTTTCTTACCAAACCATGGATCCTCAAAAATTCACCTTTTTGGCAAATTCTAGGTAAACCATTGAGTGTAGGCACAAGCGAGAATGGGTCTAGAAAGCGATTCCAAATCCTTGAGATAATTTTGAGAGTTTTGTTTTGTGCAATATATAATGAAAAAATTTTAATCTATAAATCAATTCAACGATTGTACTACATGGTGTCTCAAAAAAATGATCACATTTCGTTTTACTGCCTTTTCCGTAAATTTTGACCAAATAGGCTGAAATTTGAACCATAGGTGCCAAAAGCCGGGCAATTTTATGTGTTAAAGTTTGGTGCACTAGGCTTGACTCAATCCCGAGAAATTTCAAAAAAAGTGAAATTTGGTAATTTCAATTGTGAAAGTCGGTCACCGAAAAATGAAAACATTTCCTTTTCCTGTATCTTTTCTAATTTTTGACGGAATTGGATGAAATTTGGAGTGTAAACGCGGAAGTTCAGGGTAATTCGTGTGTAAAAAGTTGACGCATGAACTCCAACGCTATCGTTAGAATTTAGGCGATAATGTAATGTAACGTTTTTTCGGTGACCGGCTTTTGGTATTGAAATTACCAAATTTCACTTTTTTTGAAATTTCTCGAGAATTGGTCAAGCCTAGTGCACCAAATTTTAACACATAAAATTGCCCGAGTTTGGGCACATATGGTCCAAATTTCAGCCTATTTGGTCAAAATTTGCGGAAATCGCAGTGAAAAGAAATGTGATCAGTTTTTCGGTGACCGGCTTTCACTATTGATTTAACAAGTTTCACTTTTTTTGAAATTTCTCGGGAATGAGTCAAGCCTAGTGCACCAAACTTTAACACATAAAATTGCCCGAATTTGGGCACCTATGTTCCAAACTTCAGCCTATTTGGTCAAAATTTGCGGAAATGGCAGTAAAAAGAAATGTGATCATTTTTTTGAGACACCCTGTAGTATAATTTTGGTATGGTAGGTATCCCTGCGTATAAAAAAGAATAAATAATAATTCTAGTTTCCACCGCCAGCTTCAAAGCATACCGAGCAGTCCACAAATCTGCTTAGGCTAGTCATAAACGACATGTTCAATCGCTGAATTCTAGTGTGCAAATAGAATGCAGTCTGGACATTGCAACCATGCATAAATATTTGAATGGGCTTACATAAAAGGCGGCGATTATTCCTCGATGTCAGTATACGCTTTAGTCCCTTTTCTGCCGCGCATCAACAACCAAATGGAAGGTGCACTCCGTTTGCTCTTTCTCTTCTACTTGGTGGCCTGCGCAACTCTGATGTACACAAGTTTCTGTTCTATTTCAGTCAATTTTCTGATAAACTGGTTTCAGTGAGTTTGCTGAAGCAGATGAAACGGAAGGACAGTTGCGAAAAATGTAAGCAGTTTCTTTAAGGTACTGGCGGACACAATATTTTCGCAATTACACCACATTCATGCGCTAAATCATTTTCCATATTGCTTCTGTACTTCTAGACGACAACCACGAGTACAAGATCTACAAGAATTCTTTGAATCCTTGCGCCCGAGGAATAGGAAAAGGTACTGTTTGTTATGTAGGTTAGGTTAGGTTGAGTACAGTATTGAATTGGCGTTGCTGTACATCAAGCTACAATTGTATGTAGTCAAGTATTGAATCTTGTTTCTATTTGTTTCTGTTTGTTTGTAGACGTTATTTCTGGCACCCGGAATTTGAAAAGTTCAAGAAAGGTGGCGGCGGCGGCGGCGGCTGGCGCTGAGGAAAGTAAAGTCTGCTAGTCAGTCGGTACAGTATCGATGGAGTAACTGTATTTTCCGTTCGTGCACTGACTAAATAAAAGCAATTCTCTACTATGCCTAGCCTTTAAGGAGGCTGCCGGACCTTGTGTCTCTTCCTGCTTTATAGTAGTTGGCTACTACCGGAGATTTCCGCTTATAAGACCACCATAGTTAGAAGACCATGGTCTTTAAATAGGTTTTTGTTTCCAGTTATAAGACCATGGTCTTTAAATAGGTTTTTGTTTCCAGTTATAAGACCATGGTCTTTAAATAGGTTTTTGTTTCCAGTTAGAAGACCATGGTCTTTAAATAGGTTTTTGTTTCCAGTTAGAAGACCATGGTCTTTAAATAGGTTTTTGTTTCCAGTTATAAGACCATGGTCTTTAAATAGGTTTTTGTTTCCAGTTAGAAGACCATGGTCTTTAAATAGGTTTTTGTTTCCAGTTAGAAGACCATGGTCTTTAAATAGGTTTTTGTTTCCAGTTAGAAGACCATGGTCTTTAAATAGGTTTTTGTTTCCAGTTAGAAGACCATGGTCTTTAAATAGGTTTTTGTTTCCAGTTAGAAGACCATGGTCTTTAAATAGGTTTTTGTTTCCAGTTATAAGACCATGGTCTTTAAATAGGTTTTTGTTTCCAGTTATAAGACCATGGTCTTTAAATAGGTTTTTGTTTCCAGTTAGAAGACCATGGTCTTTAAATAGGTTTTTGTTTCCAGTTAGAAGACCATGGTCTTTAAATAGGTTTTTGTTTCCAGTTAGAAGACCATGGTCTTTAAATAGGTTTTTGTTTCCAGTTAGAAGACCATGGTCTTTAAATAGGTTTTTGTTTCCAGTTATAAGACCATGGTCTTTAAATAGGTTTTTGTTTCCAGTTATAAGACCATGGTCTTTAAATAGGTTTTTGTTTCCAGTTATAAGACCATGGTCTTTAAATAGGTTTTTGTTTCCAGTTAGAAGACCATGGTCTTTAAATAGGTTTTTGTTTCCAGTTATAAGACCATGGTCTTTAAATAGGTTTTTGTTTCCAGTTATAAGACCATGGTCTTTAAATAGGTTTTTGTTTCCAGTTAGAAGACCATGGTCTTTAAATAGGTTTTTGTTTCCAGTTAGAAGACCATGGTCTTTAAATAGGTTTTTGTTTCCAGTTATAAGACCATGGTCTTTAAATAGGTTTTTGTTTCCAGTTATAAGACCATGGTCTTTAAATAGGTTTTTGTTTCCAGTTATAAGACCATGGTCTTCTAATAGGTGGTCAGAAAACTTGGTTCACAGACACCCATTTTCCAGTTAAAAGACCATGGTCTTAGATTAATTGACCGATTTTAGCACACAATTAACTGTTTTTAAAGTGAACAAAAGCTGTCCATCGTGAAAAAACAAAGGCAGTAGTACATAATATAGGCAAAACATGATTCTGATTTTTGTTTTGAACGCAATACAGTACCTGCTATGCTTCAACACAACCTTTCCTTTTGTAATTTCAAGTAAAGTTTTACAAGTCAAGAGTAAACTGGTCAGGCATGTCTGGAACAGCCATCTAGGTGAAAAACAAATTCAACTATTGGCCAAAAATCCTTTTTTGCAGTGAAATAGCATTTTCCAGTTATAATACCATGGTCTTCAAAAGGGCGCCAAAAAGTGACCCTAAATTTGGGCATTTTCCAGTTATAAGACCATGGTCTTCAAAAGGGCGCCAAAAAGTGACCCTAAATTTGGGCATTTTCCAGTTATAAGACCATGGTCTTCAAAAGGGCGCCAAAAAGTGACCCTAAATTTGGGCATTTTCCAGTTATAAGACCATGGTCTTCAAAAGGGCGCCAAAAAGTGACCCTAAATTTGGGCATTTTCCAGTTATAAGACCAGGTCTACATATAGGCCGTCTGACCTGGCGCGTGCGGCCGCTCTGTGGCGCTCGCTCTGCTGTAATGTACATTGGCCGCTCTTTTTGTTTGCCTGTTAACTAAGCCCTACGCATGAGTGGAAAGTCGAGACGCAAGAAACGTTCTGCTCCCGAAGTAACTCCTCCGTCTGTTCCGAAAAGGATGGCTACAGCCTGTGAAAACTGTGCAAGAGTGAATTCTCGACTGGCCGATCTGGAGTCGCGCCTGCTTCAGCTCGAAAGAGAAAATGCCCAACTACGCGCACAACAAACCACCGCACCCGCCTCGCTGACTCTGTCGGACGAGCAATTCAGCAATCTAATAGAGGCTGTGACGAAGGCGGTTGAAGAGAATACTCTGCGTCGAGAAAAGCGTGCCAATCTGGTGGTCGTCGGCTTTCCTGCTAAGAACACTCTGAATCGAGAGGAGACTGAAACTCATGACCGCGACTGTATCAAACTGGTCTGCAACAAACTGAATGTCGACAATGCCTCTATTTTTCGTGTCTTCCGTGCTGGTCGTAATTTGAACAAGAGCGTTGTCAAGGTCTTCTTCCACTCTGACCAGCTCGACGCTCGCAGCCAGTTTCTTGCCGGTTTTCGTTCTGCTATTGCCGGTGAGCCCGCCTTTTTTGGACTGAAGTCATTCTGCCGTCCGGACCTGACTCCAAAGCAACTGACTGAAGACTATGAACTGCGTCAGGAACTGTACCGGCGTCGGGAAAATGGTGAGAAGAATCTGATCATCAGACGCGGTGAGATTGTGTCTCGGGCCGAGCAAAGAGAAGCGCCTCATCATCCGTCAAACTAACACTGCCCAAGCAGGCAAGCGGAGTTCCGCAGATAGGTTCTTTTTGTCTCTTCAATGCTCGATCACTATTCTCTAAAAAGGCTGACCTAGTTTATACCTGTTCAATTCACGCTAACGTGTTCTTTCTCGTCACTGAAACCTGGTTGAATAGTGACATTCCGGACTTTGCATTTAGTGATGTTTTGTGTTCACACGCTATCTTGAGATGTGATGACCAACACAGACTAGGAAGTGGAGGTGGGGTGGCTATTTTGATCCCTAATATGTTTGAATACCAACTTTTGATCTCTGAAAGCAACTTATTCTATGAGACGCTGTGGGTCTCAATTTTCTCTAAACGTAGCAAAATTGCTCTATTTAATGTTGGCTTGTATTATCGTACTCCTTCTGCTGTCAAGCAAGACTCGGTAAATGCAGTTATTGATCACATCGGATCTGCTTACTCTGATAAAATAACCACTTTAATCATGGGTGATTTTAACCTTCCTGGAATTGACTGGCTAAATAATTCTGCGCTTAGTTCTATCGATAAAGAATTTTTGGTCTTTATGCTCGAAAATGGCTTCTCTCAATACGTAAACCAAGGTACACATGAGTCTGGCAATATCTTAGATCTAGTTTTTTGTAACGAAGACAGTTTCGTATTTAATACTAAAGTTGTAGAGCCCTTTGCCAACTCCGACCACAATAAGATTGTATCGAATTTTGGGCCTTTGATTAGCCATGAATCTTTTAATACTGACACCTCTTTCCTCAACTTTCGAAAATTACATTTTGAGCCCTTTTCTGAATATCTGTATCATATTGATTGGATTACTGTTTTCGAACAGTGTGCCAATGTTAACCAATTTTGGGAGTGTTTCCATTCGCTTTTGAGTCAAGGTATCGAAGCCTTTGTCCCTAAGTGTACATTTCGTTCAAAATCCTCCATATGGTCTACTGCTTCGCGAAATGCACACAACAGGCAATTAAGGCTTCATCGAGTTTACAAACTAAACCCATCTCAGGAAAACCGCCAAAACTGGTTAACAGCATACTATGATGCAAGACGATCCAAACGTTATGATTTGTATCGAGCTGAACAATCTGTACTTAACCAAGGATCTCAGTCTGATTTCTGGAGATTTGTTAGGAGTAAATTCAAAAACAAATCTCATATCCCTAACCTAGTCGCTGATGATGGATCAATCATTACTGACCCATCTGAAAAGGCATCTGCTTTTAATGCCTTTTTTGCCTCTGTCTTTATAACGGATGATGGGTCACCCTTGCAGGAGTTTGCTGTTGAAAATGCGACATTTCTGCGGGACATACGTATGACTGATGATATAGTGTTTAAACACTTATTAAAAATTATTCCAAAGATGTCTAGGGGTCCTGATTATATCCCACAATTTGTTCTCAAAAAATTTGCTGCTCTTCTTGTTTCTCCTCTAAAGAAAATATTTTCTGTATCTTTTGAAACTGCCACTCTTCCAGATATCTGGAAAGTGGCTCGTATTACTCCAATCTTCAAAAAGGGTGTAAGTACCTCTGTCAAAAATTACCGGCCTATAAGTTCACTTGTTAAAAGTGAGTTAATTATGGAATCCATCATTTTTGATGAAATGATGGAATACCTTCTTGCTACCAATAAGATATCCCCTAAGCAGTTCGGTTTTATGAAAAACCGTTCTACTGTAGCCCAACTACTGTATTGTCTAAATGAATGGACCCAAAATTTAGATAATTTTTTAACAATCGACGTTATTTATCTCGATATTGCTAAAGCATTTGACACAGTCTCTCATCCAAAACTTATGTCTAAACTGTACAATATTGGTATCAGAGGAAAATTACTGAAGTGGATCGAGGCTTACTTGTCAAATCGCTTACAGTATGTATCGGTAGATAACGCAGTTTCTTCCTCAATTCCTGTAACCTCTGGTGTTCCTCAAGGTAGCAAATTAGGCCCCCTGTTGTTCCTTATTTACATAAATGACCTCAGTTCGGTGCTTACAGAGTCAAAATTTGTTCTTTACGCTGATGACACTAAACTCTACTTTGCTCTTCCTCGAAACGCAGTAAATGTTGTGTTACAGCGAGATCTTGAGAGGGTGATGCATTGGGCAGAGAGAATACAGCTATCTGTCGCAATACATAAATGCGCTGTCCTGCATCTTGGTTACGGTAATGCTCATACAAATTTCATATGTCTTGGTCGTCAGCTTCAATCAGTTGATACAATACCTGATCTTGGTGTGCTAATCTCTAATGATCTTAAATTTTCGCGCCATTGTAATCAACTTGCAGCAAACGGGTTTAGGTTGGTTAACCTGATCTTTAAATGTTTTGAAACTAAGACCAAGGATTTCCTTATCAAACTGTACAAAACTTTTGTTCGTCCTAAGCTAGAATATGCCTCTGAGGTGTGGAATCCATTTTTACTTAAGGACATAGATCTGATTGAAAGAGTACAGAGATTATTTACTCGTCGAATTCCAGGTCTTGTGAATTTTGAATATTCCGAAAGGCTAAGTTTGCTAAATTTGGAGTCTTTAGAAAAAAGAAGAATTGTTGCTGACCTTGTAATGGTGTACAAATTAATTCACAGACAAATTGACCTCCCTGTTGATTTGTTTTTCAAATTTAATAATCTCAACACACGTGGCCACCAGTATAAATTGTGTTTACCGAAGTCTAGGCTTGATATAAGAAAACATTCCTTTGCCATTCGAGTAATAAATATTTGGAACTCCTTACCAAATGAAACAGTTAATTTGCGCTCCGCACGCGCCTTCCGCAACGCTCTCTGTAATACCGATCTTAGTAGATTTTACCGGGGTAGGGTGTTAGTGGCCGTTTAGCGGCCCATCCCCAACCCTATCTGTTTGGTCTCAGTCTTGGGCATTTCTGTTCTGTTTATTTTTGAATAAAAAATTACTTACTTACTTAAAAAAGTGGAAAACTCCGGTAGTCCTTGTCGAAACGACACAAATTTACTACAACAACAACTATTGATTTTTGCATAGTCTCTATCAGCATCACTGAGCTTGCATACAACAGTGGATTTATATGTTAATGACGGCCTATTTCGATGATTTTTTACATTGAATGTATTCACTGCAAATATGTACTGCAATTTTCAGCCTTCTCAAGAACATCCGCATTAGAAAAACCATTGCCTTTCTCAGTCTCTATTAGCTGCAGAAAAGAAGGAAGATTCTGAATTCAATTACTGTATGTGTCCAATATATAGCTACCTGCAGTCAAGCAATGTTGCGGGAGTGTGCATACATGTAACAGGTCATCCGCCGAAGGGGGAGGGGGGTTGGGTGGTTCTGGCGCCGGTCGCTGGGGGGGGTCTGAGCCCAAATTTTGGGCTGGGGGTTGGGCAGTAAAAAAACGCTCAAAAATCGTAAAATCGCAATTTTTGGCTAGATTAGGTGTAAACATACTGGCACCCAGATCGGTGCACCCCCTACTCGAGAGAGATAATTTTTGGCGCATTCCGTCCTGATTTCTGACACACAATTAGTGAGCCAATTTTTTGGTTGTTTACAAATTCAGGCACGAAAATTGTTGAAATTGCCTCTAAAACAGCATTTGGTGTATCTGGTTTATGTTCTAATGGTTTATGTTCCTGTTTAGCCAAAAGTAACTGTTTTTCGTTTATTTTCGTTAAAATCGGCTTTTACTCTGTTCTACGTTTTATCTATTACGGTCAGGCACTTAACGCCGTTTATGGTACCGACACACATGTAACAGGGGTGTCTGGGGGTCTGCCCCCATCCGACTTAGGCCAGACCCCCGGATGGGATCCCCCACCCCGAGACGATTTTTCCGACCCCCCGCCCTCCGATTTTTCTGGCAAGTAATTTTTTGAGCAAATTTTTGCGATTTTTTGCAATTTCAGACACAAAAATTGCCAAAATCGCCTGTAAAACACCACTTTTTAGCTGTATTTCAGCCCAAATTAGCGATTTTTGAGCGTTTTTTAGTGCCCCCTCCCAAAATTTTGGATCAGACCCGCCGGCCGGCGCCAGACCCCCCAACTCCCGCTGCCCCCTTCGGCGGATGACCTGTTACATGGATGAGTACCGACACCATATATGGTACCGGTACCTAGGGTAGTGGTACCATATATGGTACCCCACGTTCAGGGCCTGTCGTGGTACCATTACCCTAGGTAGGTACCAGTACCATATATGGTACCGGCACCTTATGGTGTCGGTACCATAAACGGCGTTAAGTGCCTGACTGTATTAGCAGCATACTATTTTACGACATTTTTCTGTACCTAAAATTATTTAGAGCCGGTTGGAATCAGTCAGTCTATTGGGGGTAGTGCCATGCATGTACTAGGGGGGTTTATGGATTACCCCCGTAGCTAGAAATCCAAACCCCCACACACACCCCACCCCGAGACAGTTCAGGGACCCACCGCCCGACCGAAAAATGCAAGTACTAGTAGCGGCTCCAGTACTACCAAACTGATTCAGAAATGACTAATTTTTAGGTTAAAAATTCGCTTGAAAAGCCTTTGGAAACCGAATTTGGCGTTTCCACTGCTGATGTTAAAGAGAAATCGGGGTTTTTCGAAGCCGTTTTTACCGCTTTTTGCTTGTTTTGGCTCTAAAAAGCTACTTAAAAACGTGCTAAAAACGCATTTCCAGGCGCTCTGGAGCCTTTTGAAATTTTGAACCCCATCTGGGCGAAACCCCCGATGCCGACCCGAACCTGTTATGTATGGGTAGTGCAGAACTTAAGGGGCACCCGTTTGCCTTCTGCCAACTCTGTCCTATCTACTGTTCACTCAGCTGTTTTCTAAGTGTCAGTTGTGTAGAGTTACGTAGTTTGCAGACCCGAAAGTGCAGGAGACGGTGAATCAGCTGATGGCGATGGGTTTCACCAACGAGGCTGGCTGGCTGACCGCTCTCACCGAACAGAAGAAGGGAAACATCAACGCCGTGCTCAACGCACTCCAGTTCCGGCACTGAAATTGGAAAATCGAACAGGACAACACACACACACACACACACCCCCTATCGTTAGTCTATAGCTCTCCTCTCGATCAGTGTGTTCGTATTATTGGTATTGTGGTAAAGTGTAATTGGTCTATTTGTCTCGGTGAATGTACGATTTGTTTGAGTATTGTTTGGTGATTCAGTAATTAATTTGGTAACCACTTCTCTGGTAATTTCTTTCTGTCTTTAATCGGGTATAAGGTGGTGTGTGCTGCTTTACTTGCATTCTGTAGCTGAGTGATTGTTGTTTGTCCTGTTGGCAATGTGAGGTTATATAGCGTTGCACATAAAACTAAAAGTAGTTAAGGTCTCAGCTCATGTATATGTCGTAGGGAGAAACGGTATTCAGGGAGATTCAAGATCTCCCTAGGGAGAAGTAGAATTCCGTCTCTCCCTAGGGTTTTAGGGAATATGACTTGTATTCCGTCACTCCCTAGGGAGATTTGGAATCCGCACAAAAGGTCACTCCAGTGGCTCGCTCTTTTGCCCTCAGGTTCTGCGGAAACTACTTTTACAACCTGTCCCTCTCTGGGGCCGGTCTTAATGGCTCCTAGATACAACAGTTTTATGCGCCGATACACGTAAACCTGTCTGCTGAAGTGTTTCCGAACAATAATTTGACCTCTTGAACCCTAATAGGGCTTCTGAAACTTTAAAAAAGGCTTCGGAAACTCTATTTGTGCATTTCATGGCCCATTTAAGGTTCCTGATAACCCTAATCACAGATTCTGAGAAACAACCATAAGGGGACGTGCATAAATGACGTCATCGGTTAGGGGGGAGGGGGTTTGCCAAATAATGACAATCGATGACAAGGGGGGGTTCGGCCAATGATGATGTCACTTTTGTCTTATAGGGGAATTTTGAGAAATTAGCCTTCAAAAACTCAACTGAAAGCATTCATAGCTTAAAATTAACAGTTTTAGTAGTATGAGGAGGCCTGGTTGGGATCCTGACCAACAAGCGCGAGAAAATTTTGAAAAATCAACTTTCAAAAACGCATTTAAAACGCATTCTGGTCATCATTAGAGCCCTGCACAGGCCGCCCGGCAGAGAATTTTGGCTGGGTTGTTCCAGTTGGAGCCTGCCCGGGATGGATTGGGTAATTTTTTAAAATCTAGGATCCTCTTTAGCCAAAACAAGTTTTTCTTTAAATCTGTTTTTTTGTTTAGGTTTGTTGCGTCATTAGAAATGTTTGTTTTGTATGTACTGTACTGTATGTACATAGTTCTCGCACAAGTGATTTTGCAAGATTTTTCGGCGAGTTTAGCTCTCCCGAAACCGGGCCAGGCCGTCCAGCGCAAAATGTCATCCGGGCGGACTCGAAATTTGATATTCCAGGCCAGGCCGTAAAAAGAGGCACCATGCGCAGGGATCTATTTGGACACCTTTAGTAAAGAATATTTTGTTTTCTCTTATTTTTGACAGGTTTTTTCTTTCTAATTCCACCAAAAAAGGTGTACCTACTGTATGTACCTACACTACACTTACCTTACTTGGATACCTTACTATTTTCAATACATGTAGTTCATATTTATTAACTGTGTAGCTGGGTTTTTTCACTGAATTGTAATAAATTAGTAGATTTTCGAATTTTTTCTTTGATGTTCTTAAAAATAACGGAAAATCTTCTAAAAACAAGCTGTTTCTAAATACCGGAAAATCTAGAAGAATTTAGAAGAATAACTAGAAGAATCAAAGAGCTATTGTCCCAAAATTTTCTCATTTGAATGCAGGAATTTTTGAAAATTCGGGGGGGGGGGGTTGGAAAAAAGTGACGTCATTTTTTGCCTTTAGAGGGGGGGTTGGAAAATGATGACAACCGATGACAAGAGGGGGAGGGGGGTCGAAAAATGGGCACACATCGATGACGTCATTTTTGCACGTCCCCTAAGACTTCTTTTCACCAGATACTTTATTTGTTCTCCTGTTTATTACAGATTAAAGAATATAATAGCACCCAACCAAATGTTGTCCATTTCAGTATGTTTTTGAACCCTGAACTTTTCAAATTCAAACAAAACCCAAAATAGGGTTCCAGGGTCCCCAAAAGTCCGAAAGTCGGCCTTTGGGGGTTTAAACCACACAAACACCGCCCTCAACTGCATGCATGGCTGAACTCCAATATCTACTACGTGAAAGTGGTTGTTCGAGTAGAGTCCAACGACGCATGTTAGGATCGAACATCTCGACAGTACTGTTTGAACTTCCTATCTTGCCTCCACCGACAGCAAACAGTCGAGTCCCATCTGATAACAAACTGAAGTAGTACCGAGTGTTGGTCATACTGGAAATATAAAACCACTTCCAAAGGACCGGGTCATAGAGTTCGCATGAGGCGAGGTCTTCATATCCACCACAAACATAGACTTTGCCCATGAGCACAGCGGCTGAGTGGCCATATCGTGCTGTGATCATGGAAGCAACAGGTGTCCAAGAATTTGAAATTGGAGCATAGCGCTCAACTGTCCTCAGTCTTTTTCCCGAATACCCCCACCCACCGATGGCATAGATCCATCCCTCAACTGCAACCAATGCCAGCTCTGCTCTAACTGTTGTCATCGAAGCAGCTGAGTACCACTTGCTCTTCTGGAACCGTTCACACGACGACACAGCTTCTTTGAATACCACATCGGGATTGCCCCATCGTGCTCCACCACACACATAGACGATTCCAAATAGAACAGTGCTGGCATGATATGTTCGCCATTTTTGCATGTCTGGAGCACGGGAAAGCCTGCTTGTTATAGGATCAAATGCGAGCACAGTCTTCAATGCATTGTATACAGGCCCTCCTCCCATAATGTACATAGTTCCTTTCAAGAACTCAGAAGTGTGGAATCGTCTTTCCTCAGGCAATGGAACGTTGAGCAGAGTGTTTTTGACTGAATTGTCTGGGTAGTACACTTCCATTGATCTCGTTGCTTCATCACCGACACCACCACTGATCAAAAAGCAGTAGGAATCAGCTGAAACAAGGAGAATGCAGGGCTTGGCTGATATTTGCACAAAGTCTGACTGTAAACGGACTTGACATGCATTTTGCGAGAAAGTCAACTTAGAATAATGGAAGGTGTTCAAGTTGTTGGATTTTTTCGCGGATCCGGCTGGTATCCAAATATGTTAAAATAGTTGTCAAACGAACACCAGCGGTGCATCTTCAAACATCGGAGACCCCCTAGAACCTGAGCTGTATCCCTCAAAGTTGGGTCGCCCCTTTTCTTGCCATTTTTCGACTTTTACTCAAACGATCACCATTCACTTGTTTCCTAACTTACAGTTTCTACTCACACAATGTTTCGCGTTTCCAGATCGTGCCCGGTTAGCGAGATATTCTCCAAAAAGTACAAAATTATCGGTAATTACGACACCATTTTCCCCCAGAAAATCGTCATAGCTTCTCTCATCGATGCGGGGTCCGACTAATTCTGGCAGAACAGATGCAGCACTGATGGGCAAACAAAATTAAGATGTTTCAGATGCAACTTTCGGGGGTCAGCCCCCTCTTTGGCGATTTGAAGACAGTCGCCAAAATTTTTTTGCTCAAAATTATTAACAGACCAGTTATATTAACACCTTTAGTAAAGAATATTTTGTTTTCTCCTATTTTTGACAGGTTTTTTCTTTCTAATTCCACCAAAAAAGGTGTACCTACTGTATGTACCTACACTACACTTACCTTACCTTGATGCCTTACTATTTTCAATAAATGTAGTTCATATTTATTAACTGTGTAGCTGGGTTTTTTCACTGAATTGTAATAAATTAGTAGATTTTCGAATTTTTTCTTTGATGTTCTTAAAAATAACGAAAAATCTTCTAAAAACAAGCTGTTTCTAAATACGGGAAAATCTAGAAGAATTTAGAAGAATAACTAGAAGAATCTAAGAGCTATTGTCCCAAAATGTTCTCATTTGAATGCAGGAATTTTTGCAAATTCGGGGGGGGGGTTGGAAAATAGTGACGTCATTTTTTCGCTTTTAGAGGGGGGGTTTGGAAAATGATGACAACCGATGACAAGGGGGGGAGGGGGGGTCGAAAAATGGCCAAAAATCGATGACGTCATTTTGCACGTCCCCAAAACGACTGTAACGAAACTGATTTAAGCTGCCTTTCAAGCCTAAATTGGCATTTTGAGCGATTTTTCGGCTAAAATCCGGATTGCAACTTTTTTTGACAAAATATACCTGATACCTGTATTTTTCTGAATACCTACCTATACCTGATACCTGATTGGGTATTTTTGAAATACCTGTACCTGATTGATACCTGATATTAGGTACTTTCTCAATACCTGCCCACTGTAACAGAAAAGCTAGTGGCCTTCTGAAGTCCTTCAATGAAAAGGTTGACCCCTCAGGCCGATGCCCCTACCCTCATTACGAATAAATGAGCTCAGGAAACTTCTTCTTATTTTAACTTATTTTAACTCGTGTTAATAACAAATAAGCCAAAAGACATTGACTTTAGTAAAAAAATAGGAATTTTTTGCTCACCATCCTTTCAACCCTTTTTACCCGATGTCCCTCCTCTACTCAGTGGCTTACCCAGGATTTTGCAAAGAAAGTGTAACCTCTTTTTAAATATCTTTCTCGTTCGGCCATGGCTAAACAGGGGCGAGAGAATTTTAAAAATTAACGTCCAAAAACTGTTAAAAAGCAATGTGAGTACAAACTTAGCAGAAATTAGCGGTTTTTGTAGCTTGAAAAGGCCTGTTTGCGTCATGGCCCAACCAGGGCGGGGAAATTTTGAAAAATTAACCTTTCAACATGCTTTTTTAATGAACAGATTGATCTTAAACTACCATTTAATGCCGTTTGTTTGTACCTGATACCTGTACCTGTTTCAGGCCAAAAATACCCAAAATCAGACTGTTCAAAAGTAAACGATCAGGTATCAGGTTGGTATTGCAAATCTACCTGATAATCAGGCACAGGTACAGATATACCTGATCCACAATATTTTCTGTGATTCTGTACTTAATTGATATCATTTTATCGGGGTAGGGTGTTAGTGGCCGTTTAGCGGCCCATCCCCACCCCTATCTGTTTGGTCTCAGTCTTGGGCATTTCTGTTCTGTCTATTTTTGAATAAAATTACTTATCAGATCGCTGATTGCGTCAGTGCTTGACTGATAAGCAGCGAGAGCAGTTTGATCTTTCAAATTTTCTTGCATACCTATAAATATCGATATCGATATCGGTATCGATGTCGAATATCGTTGAATTTTGATATCGTCGGACGGAACACTAGTTAAAATCAAGGTTGTTGAATAAGGTTAAATGAGCTATCTGGCTGAGCTTATTTACACTTACACACATGTCATTGTGGGGTAAGGGCGGCCGCCCCCAAGCCCGATTTTTCGGCAAAAGTCCATCAGCGGATTTTTGGGCGACCTGAAAACTACTGTTGATTGGGTATACCGAACCCATACCGAAAAATGGGTATTTTTGGGAATACCTACCCAATAAATACCTACGGATTCCAGGTATTTTAATATATACCCATACCCGGTATACCGATTATTTTGGGAATACTCAGGTATTTCGGAATCGGTACTTTTTGTGCAGCTTAGTGCAATTTTTATCGAAAATTCCCTGTGATCACAATGTTTTCTTTGTAATTTTGTATTTTTGGGGCATGCAGAAACATATTCTATTACCATATCCTTTCAAAAATATCGAATTTGAATGATTTTTAGTCCTCTGACCCTACTCCCTGTCCCAAACTTGTTTTGTCATTAGAAAGTGTTGGTCTAGTTTTGTTTTAAATTCACATTTCACACTGCTCCTTAATAATCAAGTCTCAATGTACTTTACAGTATGTACAGTACATTCACAAGCAACAGAATAGCCCGTATTTTGTCACTGCTCGTTATCTCCATACTGTACTCTAGCAGGCCTTAAAACTACATACAGTATGTACAATGGAAACATTTCTCTTAGCCAAAATTATTTATTGAAACGAGTCTCACTCCTGTAAAACCAAAAATAATTTCAAAAAATTCCTAATAGCTCAAAATCCCATTGCTTTTGAAGGATTTTCTAGCCTCTGACCGTGGAAATGGCTAAATCCATGGCCTTAAAACTGGGAAATTTAGTGTTTTTGACTTTGTAAAACATTTTCATGAAATACCGAATAAATACCGGTATACCGGTATTTTTGCGAATACCTACCCATACCGAACCGATTCCTGGGTATGCCGAAAAATACCTACCCATACCGAACCGATTCCTGGGTATGCCGAAAAATACCTACCCATACCGAACCGATTCCTGGGTATGCCGAAAAATACCTACCCATACCGAACCGATTCCTGGGTATGCCGAAAAATACCTACCCGATTCCTGAAAATCCCATACCCAAACAACAGTACTGAAAACCCATGTTTGGGGTCCAAAGTAAAGACCAGTGTAGCCTAGACAATACTTTCTGCGGCTCAAAATTGGGTTTTCGCCTACCCTAGAACCCAAAACAGGGTTCTTCTAAGGCTTAGAAGTCCTAAATAGGGTTTTTAGACTGCTTAGCAACCCTGATTAGGTTTCTTAGGTTACTTGGAAACCCTAAACAGGGTTTTCCGGTTACTTTGAAACCCTGAACAGGGTTTTAGCGGTGGTTAGAAAGCCTATGTATAGAGGGTTTTGGTTGATTAGAAACCCTAAACAAGGCTTAAGAACTGCATTCAAACGACTAAATAGGGTTTTTTTGTAATCTTATAACTCAAAACAGGGTTTTGCGCCTGCTTTAGAATCGGAATATTAGGGTTCTCTTGGCGATTTTTTAGTTCCAAAACGCGTTTAAAACTGAATTTTATCGCTAAAACTCATATTCAATGCATAGCTTGACTACAAAACAAGCTTTTTATTCCATTTGTTGTTTAATTATTTTCTTTTTAACGCATTTTCATTAACTGAAACAAGGTTTTTCAAGGCATTTTAATGCGAAAACAGGGTGTTTAACGCTTTCTCGGGCAAAGTGGGGTTTTAAGGCCGTTTTCGCCCCAGTATCACCCAAAAGAGGTCGAGAAACCCCACTTTTTACCCCGGAACGGTCCACAAAACCCACCTTTGGACACACTGAAAAGCGCCCCAACGTGCCGGGTTTTTCCGTAAAAACGCCCATGGGCGTTTATTTGGTTTTGGCACTTTTCACAGATTCTGTTCTAATCTGAATAAACGCCCAGGGGCGGCTATTTGGAAAGTACTGTACATGTGCGTTTATTTGGAATTGGCAACTGCTTTCTGGCTGAGCGCGGTCTGTCTGTGAGTTGATTTTTTGCACTGATTCTTCAACAACAACTGATAATATCCTCTTTCTATACTGAAACTCATGCTTCTAGCCCCGATTTTTGAGGTTTTAACCCATTTTTCATCATATTTTTTATCTTTTCCGGGACAAAATGTTTTATCTTAATAAACGCCCATGGGCTTTATTTGGAAAGGCTTTCCAAATAAACGCCCAGGGGGCCACTATTTGGGGGGGGGCGTTTATACGGAAAAACCCGGTACGCCTAATCTTCGGCACACTATTATGATAATTTTCTATACACAATTTTTCCAAACAATTCCTGAGGGGGTAGCAGCTACTGTTATTTTACCAGTGGTTTTATATTTTACTATTTATTAGATTTACTACAAATTCAGCTCATCAATTTAATGTTTTATTTTTGTTTTACTACCAGGCAACTCTCATTATACAAATTTTCGTTTTACTAATATTTTTGCTAATTTTACTAGGTACGATTTTACCGGTCATAATATGGAATTTTGTATCAATAATGCCAAGATTTTGTGAAATGTGAAATTTGACATATAAAAGTCGATTTACACATCTTTTATTGCAAGCCTGATCAAGAATTTGGCTGGAATTCACCAAAAAACTAGTAAAATAGTAGTAAAATTTCCATTCTACTATTGACGCAATTCGGTTATTTTATTTAATTTTTACTTTACTATTGGCTCTTAATTTTACTTTTTACTATTATTTTACACTAGTAAAATGCCACTGTATTACTAATTTTTGTTTTACTATATTATGAGGCGTTGCAAAAAAATCGGGCAGGATGCCTTAAGAGGGCGGCGGATGGAATTTTTTGACCCCCCATTTTTATTCGCTGATCTGAACCACTAAAGTGTGGATATTGCAAAACCCAGTCAGTTCGGCTCGGGGTCCACCCATTCCGGAGAAATCGGCGCCCAAAGTCGAAAAACCATGCTTTTTCGCGCCCGCTGATTTTTGACCAACTTCTATCTTTGACCGGGCGCCGTAAGCGCATTTTTAAAGTAATCCCCACCAAATCTGGAAAATTTATAGAATCGATGACGCTCTTTCATTTGCACCCATCGACGTCGGAGTCTGACTGTAATTGCCGATTTGACAAGCTGTTTTTTGCAGCGATTACAACGATTTGACAAGCTGTTTTTTGCAGCGACGCAACTACTAGAGTGTATCAATGACTGGTCAAAATTTGTCAACCGTGCTGAGTCTATTGATGTCATTTATTTGGATTTCGCGAAAGCATTCGACTCTGTTTGCCACGCCAAACTAATACATAAATTGCGTGGTTATGGCATTGCCGGCGATCTGTTGCTCTGGATTTCTGCTTTTCTGCGTGGTTGCTCTCAATGCGTTGTGGTAGGAAATGTCAAGTCTGAATACAGTAATGTTCTGTCTGGCACCCCGCAGGGTAGTATACTTGGTCCATGTTTGTTTCTGCTGTATGTTAACGACATTCCTGACTTGGTTCATGGTTCCGGTTTCTGTAAAATGTACGCTGATGACATTAATTGTCACTGCACGAGAAAGCGGGCCAAAATGGCCATTTTGCGGGCCATGAGGAAGCAAAGAATTGAATGAGATTGTTGAAAATTTACATGTAGATGTAGTTTTGATAGAAAAGAACGAATTTGAAGTCCGTTTTGCCCTAGCTCTCTTTCTTCGTCTGATATAGAACCCAGTGCCTTCCACAGTATGACAAAACTCACTGTTGCTAAACTTAAAATTTAGATACTGAAACAAATGTAAAAATACACGCTGAATCTCATGGTGACATCTATTTTTTGTTTAAAATCGAAAATTTCATTTTTTCGGACTCTGAAATTTTTAAAGCGAAAAAAACTCAAATTTTTGTCGTAGGAAAAGTCGTTTGAATGGCTTAAAAGATGCGCCATTTTGTCCTCTTTTGAATGGTATAAAGATATCTAGGGCTTGAATGGGGTGGACGGGCCACTTTGGCCGTTTGAATGCTCAAAAATCGATTATCTATTTTTCTTTTTCTCAAAATAAATGCCTTAGGATTAGTTTGTTCAGGTTATATGCATAACACTAATTGCAGAATGACGTTTTCACGCCTCAGATAGTTTAAACAGACCATTTGCAGATCTGCATATAGGTGTCTCCTTCTGAGGTGCGCCATTTTGAGGATGACTTATGTGTGATACAGTAAGTGCCGACTCTTCTGTCAATTTCATGCAGAACGCAAAAGTTCAATTATTATTTTACATTTCTTTTATATTTTACTTTGTATTGTTTACTCAGTCGGTTTAATAGACATATTTTGAATTTGAACTTAATCGGATCATTAGTTCAAAATATGTGACTGATTGGATAAAGGTGGTTTTTATAAAAATTGTCAAAAATGCCAAATATGTAGTTTTGGTTTTTTGTCTATACCGGTTGTTCAATTTCCACTAAACCAATGTATTTGGTAGAAGACAACGAAGTATATCTAATGACGATATCCACAGATTGCTCAAACCAGCTATTCCTGAGAAATAAATGAGCAAGATGTGGATTGTACATATGTTCTGTCTGCAATATACCAAATGATAGGTGGTTTATTCAGTTTTACAGGCAACATTAGCAATATGCGTTCCTGAATTTCTATAAAAACGGCTAACTGGCACAAAGATTGCATCTCAAAAAATTGGCGGAGGCTGGCTTTTCTGGTGTGGGCAACCCCTCAGATTTCTTGTTTTCCCAATTTCTTCTGAAAATGGCCCGATGTTTTTCTAATGTGTGGTTTATTCTGCAAGGTTGTTATGTTCAACATTTTGATCCTATCAGGCTGTTGTTTTAGAGATGCGGCTCTTTGAATGCATATGCATTTCATTTGCTAGCAAAAATGACAAAAATGAAAACATTGTAGGGCTTCTACAACAACACTGTCAATTGACATTCAAATCTTCACTGAAACTGCTTTTGATCAAAACGTGAAAACTATAATTTTCAGTTAGCAACACAGTCAAAAATGGCATTTGACGACACTGTAACTCAGAAACGCTCACCACAGGCCTGAGGTTGTCCCTACTCCCTGTTCTATTTTCCGCACACCATTACGATATTTTCAGGAACATTTGGGTAACTTGAGGTGGGGTTTCAAGGGCTTGCGCTCATCAAGAAATGCAGCCCCAAAATATTCATGGAAACAATTTTTGGGTCAATTATTTGCAATTCTGGTGTATTTTCCGCACATGGTCAACTTGACTTGTTTCTACAATTTACATACTGTAGTGTTGTTGTAGAAGCCCTACAATGTTTTCATTTTTGTCATTTTCTACCTAGCAAATGAAATGCATATGCATTCAAAGAGCCACATCTCATCTCTAAAACAACAGCCTGATCGGATCAAAATGTTGAACATATCAACCATGCAGAATAAAACACACCACAGAACATCTGGCCATTTCGGGAAGAAATTGAGAAAAGAAGAAATCTGAGGGCTTGCCCAAACCAAAAAGGCCAGCCTCCTCCAATTTTTTGAGATGTAATTGAAAGATTTATACTCAGCCTTTGCATTCCTATTGTCATTGTTTGTTTGTGTAGTCGCAATAAACTCTTCATTTTGATGCCGAGACCGAATTGTTTTGTTGCGTTGTCTGTAATGCCGAAGTCCAAACTCATTACACCTCTCCCTCTACTATGTACTTGCCGCCGGAAGCCGAAAGCCACTTATAATCTTTGGGCCAGTTAGTCGCAATTTTTTGCAAATTCAGGAACGAAAATTGCTAATATTGCCTGTAAAACTGAGTAAACCACCTATTATTTGGTATATCAGAACATATTATTTGGTACCATTATTTGGAACGATTATTTGGTATATTATCAGTCAGAACCTATCTACAATCTACACCTTGCTCATTTATTTCTCAGGAATAGCTTGTTTGAGCAATCTGTGGATATCGTCATTAGATATATTTCGTTGTCTTCTACCAAATACATTGGTTTAGTGGAAATTGAACAACCGGTATAGACAAAAAACCAAAACTACATATTTTGAACTAATGATCCGATTAAGTTCAAATTCAAAATATGTCTATTAAACCGACTGAGTAAACAATACAAAGTAAAATATAAAAGAAATGTAAAATAATAATTGAACTTTTGCGTTCTGCATGAAATTGACAGAAGAGTCGGCACTTACTGTATCACACATAAGTCATCCTCAAAATGGCGCACCTCAGAAGGAGACACCTATATGCAGATGTGCAAATGGTCTGTTTAAACTATCTGAGGCGTGAAAACGTCATTCTGCAATTAGTGTTATGCATGTAACCTGAACAAACTAATCCTAAGGCATTTATTCTGAGAAAAAGAAAAATAGATGATCGATTTTTGAGCATTCAAACGGCCAAAGTGGCCCGTCCACCCCATTCAACCCCTAGATATCTTTATACCATTCAAAAGAGGACAAAATGGCGCATCTTTTAAGCCATTCAAACGACTTTTCCTACGACAAAAATTTGAGTTTTTTTCGCTTTAAAAATTTCAGAGTCCGAAAAAATGAAATTTTCGATTTTAAACAAAAAAATAGATGTCACCATGAGATTCAGCGTGTATTTTTACATTTGTTTCAGTATCTAAATTTTAAGTTTAGCAACAGTGAGTTTTGTCATACTGTGGAAGGCACTGGGTTCTATATCAGACGAAGAAAGAGAGCTAGGGCAAAACGGACTTCAAATTCGTTCTTTTCTGTCAAAACTACATCTACATGTAAATTTTCAACAATCTCATTCAATTCCTTGCTTCCTCATGGCCCGCAAAATGGCCCACTTTCTCGTGCAGTGACAATTAAGTTGTATTGTCCTTCGAGCGAGGCAGCCTTCATGCAGCTGTCCTTGCAGCGTATTTTAGACTGGTCAGCAACTTGGCAACTATCATTTTCAGTGTCAAAATGTATTGTACTGTACCTGTGCTCCCAGAATCCTAAACACGTGTATCTGTTGAATGGGACACCACTTGTTGGTGAGGAAAAATGTAGAGATCTCGGAATAACTGTAACGGCAGACCTTAAATTTTCTGTGTATTGCAACGAACAAGTACTCAAAGCGTACAGAGTCATGAATATGATATTCAGATGCTTTTTTACGAACTGTCGCTTATCTCTTATTCGTGCTTACAAAGCGCGAGTGAGCCCATTGCTGGAATACTGTACCCCTGTTTGGTCCCCGTATTTAAGAAAGGACGTGGATTTGGTTGAAAAGGTCTAACGGTTTTTTACTAGGAGACTCCTAGCTCGCTGCGGCTTACCTCCTCGCCCTTATTTGGAACGATTAGATCTGTTTGAGTTAGAGCCATTACAGGTCAGACGGTTAAGATGTGATTTGATTACCACATATGCAATTGTCCATGGTCTTGTTGACGTGTCTTTTGCCGATTTTTTCTCTTTCGCTCCTTTAGTGACATTGCGCGGACACCCTTTAAAGTTGTATATCAATTACAGTAGAGTAGATTTTGTAAAACATTATTTTTGTAGCCGTGTTGTAGACGTCTGGAACGCTCTAGATGCTTCTGTGATTGCGTCTTCTTCTGTATCATGTTTTCGTGCCAAAATAACCATGCCTTTTTTATTGCGTTTCTGCGACTTTAACCGATTTCTGAATGAATAGGGTATCTGTCAGTGCTACGCCTGGGTACTCTCTCTCATATCACTTTTCCTATGTTTCTGGACCGATTGATACTGAATAAACTGAAACTGAAACTGAATCAGTCCATGCGCTGATAGGTTTTGTCTAACTGATACAAAATAAATTAGGACCAATCTTCTGCTTTCGATTTTTGTGACCAGAAAAAAACTTGGTGCAAACAGTCCCTTCGGCCAGTTCCCAGCGAGAGTGACACAGGTTTACCTTCCAAAACTGATTTAACTGTAAAATTAACAGAAATCATTACGAGATACAGTATACTTCGACAAGCCGTGAGCGTAAAGGTGGATTTACATACAGTTTGTATACATTCTTTTCCCACCCGGTGGCACTGACACTTCCAAAATCGTTGTCGACCACTCAATTTTGACAAGTCAAACTGGGAAGGTGCCACCAGGCTGGTTTTTTGTCAGTCATACATGTACAGTAGCTGGGTTTTCCGCTGGGGCGAGTTTTTCTGATCCAAATAGGGTTTCAGGATCAGGGCTATGCCCAAAGGGGGTTTCAGCGACCTTTTTTTGGTGTCCAAAAGCCCACTTTCGGTGACCTTTTTTTTGGGTTCAAAACAGGGTTTTGAGGACTAAAAATCTGGTAAAAATCCTGTCAGAAGTGCAAAAAATGCCCTTTAAAACCCTATTTATTGTTTTAAAACGAGCAGAAAATCCTATTTTTTATTAAAAACGTGCAAAAAGCCTGTTTTTGCTTTAAAACGTAGAAAAGCTCTATTTTATTCGACATAATAAAGCTAAAATGCATTTATGGAACCCAACTTAGGGCTTTTGAAACCCTAATTTGGGTTCCGGAACCCTATTTAGGGTTTCAGAAACCCAAATTAGGGTTCCGGAACTCTATTTAGGTTTTTGAAACCCAAATAGGGTAACGGAACCCTATTTAGGGTTTCAGAAACCCAAAATAGGGTTTCAAAAAATCCCTCCCAGAATCCGGCTGGGGGGAATTTTCTCCGAAAGCCGGGACTGGGGGAGTCTCCCCCCATTCCGCCCCAACTACATGTATGTTGTCAGTCCACCGAAGTCTGAATGAGCGGTTGCGAGTTAGAAAGTGCCTCCCATCTGGCAAACCTATACCGTGTTTATTCCAATAAGCCAACCGCGGCTTATTTATTTCAGAGTGGTGTGGACACGTGGTTTTATGGTAGAGGGCGTTTGATTTTGAGTACCAGAGAAAGGTTTGGGGAGTTATTTTTAGGGTTCCAACGATATATCGATATCGATATCGAAAAGTCGATATATCGACCCTTTTTCCAATATCGATATTGATATCGCGATATTTCGCATCGATATTTTCGATATTTATGTGCGGACAAGTAGGAAAAACAACACTACTGACACCAAGTTTATTTCTCTGCACCAGTAAAAAACAGTTTTTCCTGGACAACTCGGAAATCGATGGTATACTAGTAGTCAAAACCTAACAGTGGCATGATGTCTGTCAGAAACATCAATTTGTCGGAATTTTGAGCTTTCTGGCAATAACCTTAGGTTTTAAACGTTTGCAACACCACTGAAGATCTGCTCACTCTGCATACTTGAAACAGGTGCAGAAGCAGACATAGGGTAGCATTTCGGCTGAGGGGTCATAATTTTTTTAAATCCTGGGGAGATAGCGCCGGCAGATGGGTGGTTGAAAGGATGATAAGCAAAAAAAGTCCGAGTTTTTACTAAAATCAAGGTTTTTGTCCTATTTGTGACTAAAATAAGTTAAAACACGCTATTCTGTCTAAGCTCATTTATGCCTAATGAGGGTGGGGCATCGGCCTGAGAGGTCAACCTTTTCATTGAATGGCTTCAGAAGGGCCACTACCTTTTCTGCTATTCTCTACTTAATTGATATCAGATCGCTGATTGCATCAGTGCTTGACTGATAAGCAGCAAGAGCAGTCTGTTCTTTCAAAGTCTCAGATTTTCCTGCATAACCATAAATATCGATATCGATATCGATCGATATTGAACTCAAAACGTCGATATCGATATCGAGTATCGTCGAATTTTGATATTGTCGGAACACTAGTTATTTTCACCAAAAATTGTGCAGAACTCTAAAAGATGTAGTCCTCCTCTAGTTTACCCATGATTCTTACTTTATGAGGCTGCCTGATGTTAACCATCATTGCCAGCATTTTCATAGGAGAAGCTAGTTTTTAATAAATCGCTGGTCGCAGGGCGCAGCAGGTTGAGAAACTCTAATTAATGTTTTCTAACCCTAATTCTCGTTTCTAAAACCTAAAAATTATGTAGGGTTTCAGAAGCCCTGATTTTGGTTTAAAGAACTTTAACTATCCATACGTAGGGGTTTCAGAAACTATGATTAGCGTTTCCAAGTACTTTGAATAGGTTACAGAAGGCCGAATTAAGCCTTGAAAAGTGTGTTAGAAGGCATAATATGTACATGCATACAAGCAGCAGTGCTTCTGGATCGTTGTCGCTTCGATTTAGTACAAGTTCCTCATCAAACAAGTCCATTCTTGTGCAAAAGGTGGGTTCCTAACCTCCTCTCATGACTGATAAAAGTGGACTGATACTGATACGAAGTAATTTCCGTTCGTATCAGTGCACCGGTTTTATGCAACCCAATTTTCGTTGGACTGATATTATCAGTCGAATTTGCACTGATACAAAACAGTAATGGACTGATGCCACTTGCACTGTTACGACAAGCTTTATGCAACGCAATACATTTACACTGATTGAAATTGGACTGATATATCAGACTGATAACTTTTATGCAACACCCCCCAGGTATCAGGTTCAGGTACAGTGTATACATAGCCATTCACAAAATGCAGGTATCTGGCATTTTGTCAGAAAAGTTAAAAAGCCAGATTTTAACTGAAAAATCGTTCAAAATCTATTTAGTGGAGATGCCGATTTCTGAAAAAAAGGCCAAAAAATCACTGTAAAATTACTAAATCTGGAAAATGGAGACGTATGCATTTAATTAATAATTACATTGTTTGGTATACCGTTTCATCTTCTGGACTTCATAATTTTATGTATAACACTAGCAGATCAGTGAATGAACAGACGCAAATGGATTCGCTCAAACTATGTAGTCTGAGAGGTCAGATCAGTAGCTTTGTGTTCTTTCTAGCATAAGCTTAGCTGTTACGATAGGTTGGTGCTCTTTTGTGTGATGCACAATGTTCAGAATCTCATATGGTACGACTTTTTTACGCGATTCTAGCTTTTCAGAATGAGTAATTTCTAGAAACTATGACTATCTCTATTAGTGAAACTATTAACTATTAACTAGCGTATGTAGTAAGCAAAATCTTGCCGCATTCTTGAGCTATTGTTCAGTTTTATTGCCTTATATTGTATGTTATTCGTTCTATATCTAAAGAACTGTTTATGTCATAGTCGTAATGTAGATGTACCACAGTGCCACCAGGACTGCAGTTTGGTATGATTAAGGAAAGCATCCATAACAATTGCACATGTGTCGGGACTGAATTTACAATGTTATATTATATTATTATAACACATTGTCGACAATGTAATGCCTTCGAAACAGTCCAGTTCCATAAATGCCATTACCTAACGTGCCAAAAAGGGAAAAAATCGACCGTGCGTGACACTAAAGTTTGAAGGGCCATAACTTTAAAACTGGAAGAGATCTAAAAATGTGAAACCAGTTTTTGAAAGCACGTTTGATGTGCTATTTTGTGTTAAATTTATAGCCGGATAGCTCGATGCCACCCAAGTGAACCATATGTATTTCTGAACACGTCTTTTTTGGCCTAATCTCTGTAAAAAACAGCTTGTCAAATTGGCAGTTACAGTCCGACTCTAACGTCGATAGGTGCAAATGAAAGAGCGTCATTGATTCTATAAATGTTCCAGATTTGGTGAGGATTACTTTAAAAATGCGCTTACGGCGCTCGGTCAAAGATGGAAGTCGGTTAAAAATCGATGGACGCGAAAAAGCATAGTTTTTCAAATTTGGGCGCCGATTTCTCCGGAATGGGTGGGGCCCCGACCCGAACCGACTGGGTTTTGCAATATCCACACTTTAGTGGTTCAGATCAGCGAATAAAAATGGAGGGTAAAAAAATTCCATCCGCCGCCCCCTGCCCGATTTTTTTTTCAACGTCTCCTATAGTAAAATAGCAGTAGTAGCTGCGGCCTGAAGGGGGCGGGGGTGGCTCAGAGCCTGAGGGGAGTCAAACCGCCTTCAGCCCCTTTTACCCATGTCTGCTTGGACATAGACTTTGATGTGACATTTCTTGAACGAGTTTAATTTACTATTTATTTCTAAACTTTAGGGCTTTCCTGAACCTTTTGTTGTTGTTGTTGTTGTTGTTGTTGTTGTTGTTGTCGTTGTTGTTGTTGTTGTTGTTGTTGTTGTTGTAGGAGGTATGTTGAGGGTGGCCTTTCCAAGACCACAGAAACCAAATGCGCAGACAGCCAGTATTTCAACTTCGACGTCTGAAAAGCGAAATTCCTTTACAGTATAGATAAAAAAATGTCCCATCGCTTTTTCGGCCTTCACTCAAACGTTTCGTTCTCAGTCACTTCTTTACCGATTTGGCTTAAATTTTCAGCAAAAATTAACAACATTAAATATTCTGCAAGCTAAGTGCCAAAATTCCGACTCATACTGGTTTTATAACCCGAAAACTAGGAATGAGGGTGGTCCACGCAAATTTATTTTTTTCGGTAATACAAGGAGTACAGGCCTGAAACTTGCAGGAATGATTGGTGTTGCTATTGGGCATAACATGCTAAGCGGGCAGCCCCGTAGCTCAAAGGGCACTAAAATTGGGGAATTTCAAAAACATGACTAAATATGACTTTTCTTCGTAAAAAAAGGCAAAATGACGATTCTAAAGATTTTCGATTTTCAAAAAGACGCTGTAGGGATGGTTTCTATGATGTGGAACAGAGTTTATGTATCAGGTTCATTTATTTGTCGAACTTCCTGCTACACTCTGTGTTGATTAACAACAGATTCAGTGCTTTGATTCTAGAAGGTGCGGATTTCTTAACTACATTGTATGGGATTTTTACTCATGTTTTTGAAATTCCCAAATTTTAGTGCCCTTTGAGCTACAGGGCTGCCCGCTTAGTATGTTATGCCCAATGACAACACCAATCATTTCTGAATGTTTCAGGCCTGTACGTACTCCTTCTATTACCGAAAAAAAATAAATTTGCGTGGACCACCCTCATTCCTAGTTTTCGGGTCATAAAACCAGTATGAGTCGAAATTTAGGCACTAAATTTGCCGAATATTTAGCCAACCATGTTTTTAATTTTTGCTGAAAATTTGAGCCAAATCGGTAAAGAAGTGACTGAGAACGAAACGTTTGAGTGAAGGCCGAAAAAGCGATGGGACATTTTTTTTGATCTATACTGTATTACATAGTTTGATTTTGACTAAACTCTGATCTAAGTACTCAACAACTTTTCACTGTTGAAACGGCCGGTGGCAACTGACCATGTTTGGCATTCCTTTTAGATCCTTTGAAATAACAAACAAAATTAGCAGTAAACTAAAGAATATTTCAAAGGAGAGCTACCTGGCGGTTTTTTGCGAATAACTCCTTGTGCAAGCATCCGAGCGCTTTTTGCCTCACAACCAAAGTTGTAGAGGGCCCCGAGCTTCGTTACTGCGATATAACCTAATTAGCGCAACATTACATGGTAATGCAAATTTGTGCAACGAAACAAATGAGCTTTTGGGTGGTTAGGCATAATGCGATTTTTCGTGTACCAGCTCTTAAACAAAGACACGCAGCCGTTTCTCCCCGTTCCCTATGCTCTTTGAAAGCGTAAGGCCATTAAGCAAGTGTCTTGCTTGGAATTAAACGATGGTGCCTAAAAAATTGATCAGCGCTGCTAGTGATGTGATTACCTCCAGTTTGAGACAATATGATTGAGCGGTCCATTGTGTGGTGAGTCTTCTTAAGTTTATCGGACTTGCTTTTAGATCTCACAACAAATTCAGCAGGTTTGAAGTATGAATTGCGCTCCAACACGGTCCATGAGACATTGTTCTTAGCAGCACGAATGTTATTGATGGTATATAGGGTGAAGGAGGGCTCTGTCAGTTCTCCGTCCACAAACACTTCCACGGCCACCTTTGGTTCCCTGCTTTCAGCGACATCCTCTCTGATTGCAAAGACAGTGTTTGGTGGGTTCAGTTCACTCTGGTTGCTCAGTTTCCTGAAGATTCTGCGCGATCTGCGGAACTGGACAACCACTGTTTTATTCTGCTGCCAGGATTTATACTTTCTGTTACTGTTGCACATGAGATCATCACAATCGACACCATCAGACTCTGTGAAGCAGTTGTATTTGAGACATTCAACAAAGGGGTCAGGGTCTGCATACATGTACATGGTGAAAGCAACCACATAAGCAATGTCTTGTTGGAATCGAAACAAAACATCATCAAACTGCCCTGGATTAGTGAAGAGCAGTTTTGGGTTCCAGGTAACCACACTTTTCAGTGCAGATGCTTCCCGAGTTTTCATTCTGACCCAGTGCTTCATTCGATTATAGTTCTGGGAGGTCTTTCTGAGAACTCGTTGCAGTTTGGGTCTCTCACTGAGATCACCACCTCTCAATTTGGGTAGCTGTTCTAATAGATCAGAACGAAACCTGTCCAGATCACTCTCGAAAGCCACCTTGAAGTTTATTGTCTGCTCTCGGAACAAAGGTAGTGTCTTGTAGGCATTTACGTATGCCAAGTCACCAATGTCCTGTCTAACCTCTGCATAGTTATTCATTGTCTGTTCTACTTTCAACAGCAACGCTTTGCTGATGCGTCGGTATATTCTGAGAGTTTTTGAATCCAGTTTTGCAAGTGGATACAAGTAGACAGTGATGGGAACAGCTGTGGTCCTGTTTATCATGGCCGGCAATTTCTCGTAAGCTTTCAAGGCATCAGCAAAGTTGGTTGGTGGGTTGGGCAGGTTGACATCGCCAAAGAACTTGCAGGACAATGAGGTGAAGTTGCTTCTCTCCTTTCCTCCTATGGCTACTGCTGCCTTGCCTTCTATATTAACTGCAAACGCTATGTCAGTAAGCGCAATAACATCAGATGCACTTAGAGAGGGGCACGTAAATTAATTTCCGTTCCCATCTCCAGATGCACTGCATGTGCAGTTTTGCATTACAGATTCAAAGTCTCACAAATATGACAACAGGTTAATTGGGCAGTGAATAAATCCAACACTTACATATTCCTTTCTTCAACTCAGCACTCAGACTGCCTTCCAATTTTGTACGCTCGTCAGAAGACGACACAGCCTGTTTGAACCTGAAGACAGCATTCGCCCCAAACTCTATTCTAGTGACAACGTGGGTGGCCTCAGAGACTTTGTCAAAAACGTCGGGGAACTCAATGTTGCGCATGTGCTCCATCGACAGCTCCTGCATGTGAGTTCTCCGTCTGTAGACAAAGCTCACCTCTGCTTCATAGCGAGACGAAGCTTCTTCTTTTAAATACTTTGCTGAAGGGGTTTTCTATTAAACAGTTGCATGTGTCATACATGTAACAGGACATCCACTGATGGGGAGCGGGGCTCTAGCTAAAGTGAATGCATTTTCGAACTCAGCATAAAAAACTGCATTGAACTTTATGCTAACAATTACGCTTTGCGAAAAAAAAATTTTGAACACCTTTGAGAGGCCAAAACACCCCCGTCGCCCATAAGCAGCACACTTTAATGCGCTCATTTTGTTTGGCCAATTCATGCCTAACTTTTGTTAAAACATTAGCTTGGCAGGGCCTTTGCAGAAAAAGTTATAAAGATTTTTCGAAATAAAGAAAATAACGGAGTGCATTTTGCGGCAATTTCGTAGTGTTCGGTGAATATTTTGCTAACCAGCTGCGATCTGGAAACAGAAGTACCAGAATATGAAAGGCCATTGGAACAGCTACAAAATCATATGCGAGTCGGGATCTTAGCTTAAGAAACGAATGAAGGGTGATCGTTTGAATGGAGACTGTCAGACACCAGAAATGAGCCTAAAAATCCCTGCCGACCCAAATTTGAGGGGGGGTAGCTCCGATTCCAGGGAGTTGCTGGTGGCCGGGCATGCACCGTTGGTCTTCGATTGAGCTCTATTTTAACAGATATTAGGGGCCGTCCATAAACGACGTCGTTCCAAAATCCCGATTTTTCGGACCCCCCTCCCCCCAAAATCGTCTTGCGTCGTTTCTGGGGACCCCCTCCCCTAGGCGACGTCGTTTTCCGTTTACCACCCCCCCCCCGATAAAAGTGCAGTACATGCAGTCATGTTTTCTTGTTGCCATACTGTATAACGAATTGAATAGATCCCTTCAGCCACTCTGGGAAGCTTTTCTGAATGTAGAAATCTTTGCCAGAATGTACATAAATCGAAAATAATACATTCAAAGTTCCCTAAAATTCCGAAAAAACGACGTCGTTTTCTGCTAACCCCCTCCCCCTCCTGGTGCGTCGTCTATCGTCGCATTTCAGCCGACCCCCCTCCCCCTCTGGAACGACGTCGTTTATGGACGGCCCCTTAATATCAGCCAGATCCTTGAGATGAACCCCCATGCCCCCTGTAAGCTGACTTTCTCGCAAAATGCATCTTAAGAGCCGGTTTTTATAGGTATCGACTCTTCCTGGTCAAATCTCAACTGTTTGTCTCCGATTTGTCTAAAATTTTGTATTTTGGTTAATTCGACCTAAAAAGACATTTTATCACCTTCCCTTCCATTTTTGAGAGGGGTCACTTTTTCGACCCAACCTCAGTTTTCGGCTTGTAACTCGGAAAGGAATCAACGTAGGAAGTTCGGGATTACATATTTAGAATCAGAAGAGTGTTCTCTTTCTAACGATACCCTACACGACCAGATTTCTGACGAAAGAAATTTTTTCGAATCCTTTCCAGGCCCGATTTCACCCCCACCCTACAACCACCATTCCGATAATTTTATTTCATGGAAATGTAGCGCTATCTATTCGCTTTCGAAAGCACAAAAAATCGAGAAAAAAGGTGAGGGCAAATTGAGTTTTTGGGCCTTGAAAGTGGAAAATCCGTGAAATTTTGCATAAATTTGCCTTTCAGCATGCATACAATGCAAAGAACAGAACATGGTCAATTGTGGACCGATGTCATAGATTTCTGAAAGCCCAAATTCATGCAGAAGTCTCCTGTTTTTTGCTGTGCAAAACATGGTTTTAGTAAATTAAAAGGACAATTCTTACGAACCATGTGTGGTAGCCGTATGTGGTTTTACACCAAACTGTAGCAAATTGATAGCGCTACAAAATTATGTAATAAAAACAGCCTAGAGGTGTTGCAGACGAGCTAGATTTCTTAAAAAATTATTTTGGACCAAAAATTCTAAATCTACTCTAAAACCTGAAAGCTCCAATTTTGAGGTCCCAACTTGATGAGTAAACTTGAAATCTGACATTCACGATTTGTATGCCGCAAAACTATAGAACTTCGCATGTTTTGGAGTATTTGGAAGCGAATTTCTCACAACAACGGGCCATGGCCATACATGGTTTACACCACACTGTAGCAAATTGATAGTGCTACAAATTTATGAAATAAAAAAGTCGGCCTATGGGGTTGCAGACGAGCTAGGTCCCGCCGAATGTGGTCAAAAAAATTTTTGCTCAAAAGTTACCAAGTTTCAAATTTAGGATTAGCTTAAAATACACGGTTTTCTTGTTTACAACTTCAAAAGATATATTTTCGTTATTATTCTACCTATATTCTGTTTTGTTTACCAAGAAGCAAATAAACGTGCACTCTGTATTGTTTACAAACGGTCAGAAATTCAATAAATGTTGCAAAATATAATAGAAAAATTGCTTTTGAAAAAACTAGTGAAAAAGCTCAATTAACAAATATCCACCGATAAAATTTCACTATAGTCTGTTCAAAAATAAAGCGACCTGGCGGCTTTTTGCGAATAACTTTTTGGGAGGCCTCGGAGCGACTTGAGCCTCATAACCAAAGTTGTAGACAAGGTCGAGCCGCGGTCTGCGGTTAATGCTAATCTACGCTACGTTTACTCTGAACTCAAATTTGCGCAACGTAAAAATTTTCCTAAATGCGATGAAAATGTGATGATTGCAGAATTCGATTCTAGAGTCAGTGGCGACTCCAATGATGCTTTCATGACGTGTCTAGGCCAAACCGATCCGGAGATATGGCCGGTCAAAGTTTGCAAAAATCGAGAAAGATGGCGTTTTTAAGCCTTGGCTGCCGGTATAAGATTAGCTTTTCGTTAAGCGTGTAGGATGCAATTGCATCTTAAAGCGTGTGCTCTGGGCGCCGTTCGGCTCGCTCGTTGTAAAGCTGCTAGTCTTAGACACTCCAGCAGGAAGGAGAGTTTACTCAAACAGTTCGTTCTCAGTCATTTCCCTATGAATTCGGCTCAGATTTTCAGGATTTATTAAGCAGATAACTAGGTACCTATTGCGAAAGTTTGGCCCGAAAATTCCAAGTCCTGCTGGTTCCGTGGCTCAAAAACTGACAACAGCTTACAGTGAATTGCAACTGAAAGCTGCTTTTTGAAAGATTTGCCTAAAGAGTACCAGAATTCTTTGGAAGAGAAAGCAGCTTTTTGGAAGATTTGCCTAAATAGTGCTAGAATTGTTTGGAAGAGAAAGTTGTTTTTTGAAAGATTTGCCTAAAGAATGCCAGTTTTCTTTGGAAGCGAAAGCTGGTTTTTGAAAAATTTGCCTAAAGAGTGTCAGAATTCTTTGTATCGGAAGAAAAATTACTGCTTTTGAAAGATTTTCCAAAAAAGAATGTCAGAATTCTCTCGAAGGGAAAGCTGCCTTGAAAGACTTGCATAAAGGGTGTCAGAATTCTTTGCATTGGAAGGGGAAATTGCTGTTTTTTTAAAGATTTGCCTGAAGAATGTAGAATTCTTTGGAAGGAAAGCTGCTAAGTGTGGCTTGATTGTTTGGACGAAGGGAGAGCTGATTTTGGACAGATTTGCCTAAAGAGTGGCAGAATTGTTCGGATTGGAAGGGCAAGCTGCTTTTTTATATGTACATTTGCCTAAAGCGTGTCAGAATTCTTTGGAATGGAAGGGGAAATTGCTGTTTTTGAAAGAATTGCCTAAAGAGTGTGAAATTTCTTTCTAAAGGAAGGCTGATTTTTGACAGATTTGCCTAAAGAGTGCCAGAATTCTTTGAAATGGAAGGCAAAATCGGTGTTTTTGAAAGTTTGCCTAAAGTGTATCAGAAATTCAAGAAAACTGCTTTTTTGATGGATTTGCCTACAGTGTCAGAAGGCAAAATTACTGTTTTTAAAAGATTTTGCTAAAGAGTGTCAGGATTTCTTGAAAAAAAAACTGCTTGTTATTTGAATGATTTGCGTAAGAGTGTCAGGAGAATTTCTTAAAAGTAAAACTGCTTTTTTACAGATCTGCGTTAGAGTGCCATAATTGCTTGATAGAGAGAACTGCTTTAAACAAGGTACACAAAGCGTTTTCTGTCACAACGAATTTGTACAGTACAGTGCAATTTACTCTACTGGAAAGCCTACACCATGCAACGCACAGTACACAGAAGCAAGAGAGTCCTCTGAAAGAATTATCTGAAGAGCTTACTAATCAGCAAGCCTTGTTTGAAAGAGAAAACTGCATCTGAAAGAATTGCACAACCACTTTCTTCAAATAAAAGTTTACTGACGTTTTCCTCTGCTGCCGGTCTAATTTTGTAAAAAATTTCCAAAAAATCTGTCCCTCCCTCTAAAACTGAGAGTTATATTTTATACACTGATGTTCAAACTATCTAAAGTTTTATACACTCATTTTGAAGAACCGTCTTGTTTGGAGAATTTCAGAAAATAGGGGCGGAAACATAGGCAGACCGACGAATTTTACTGAAGCTTCCTGAATGGGGTATTCTTGACCGCCGGAATCGATTCTGACACTTCCCGACCCTGAAAACCTCACCCTGATACCGTAATTGGGCTCCCTAAGTGAGGTGGTCATATGAAATTGAGCAGTCCAATTAGTGATGCAAAATTATGAAATTTGAATTTCAATTCAATTACAATTAAATTATGGGCTCAGTTTTTAATTTCAATTAAATTAAATTAACTTAATTGAAACAGTTTTCCATTATTTTCAATTACAATTATATTTTCAATTAAATTATGGAACATCGGAAAATTTCAATTATGCAATTATTTTTTCAACCTTTTAAAATTATTGTAATTTTGCTGTTAAAAGACAGTGACAGTGATTCAGGACTTAGAAAAATGTCCATGTAAAAGCTTAGAGACACCTGGTTAGCCTGCTGTCCAACCAGGCGAGAAAATTTTATATTGTTGCCTTTTAAAAACGCACAGGATGGCATTCTGGGGGAAATTTACAGCTAGTTCATTATTACTATATATCAGTTATAATCTAAAGGTTTCCAGCATTTTTGAGCAACATCACTTCCTAGGTACCTTTGCCAAAAAGGGGGTGTCAGTCAACCCACCGTACATCTAAAAATCACTGTTTTGGCTTTTATGAACTACGAAATAAAAAGCAGATCATAAAATACGTATAACAAAACGTATAGTGAGGTCAGTATAAAGAGGTCACAAACCGTAACTAGGTTTTTATTTGAAGTCCTTAGCGCCTCTAATACACACATTTCCTTACAATCACCACAGGAAATAATTGAAAATATAATTGAAATTCCAGGCGAATTTCAATTAAATTACAGTTAAATTATGGCCCAACTTTTGAATTTCAATTAATTTAAATTAATTGAATTGAAATTAAAAACTGGTCAATTATGCGAATTTCAATTACAATTAAATTAATTATTTACATCACTAAGTCCAATACCATTACAAGCATCCGCATTCACTTTTTAGGCGTTTTCGAACGTCTACCATTACAACACTGCTACTTCTGACTTGCAAATTTGGAAATTTTTTGTTACAGTACAAATACGTTTTTCTTCAAGCGGTACCACCCATAATTGGAAGCGGAATTACGATATCAGGGTGTGGTTTTCAGGGTCGGGAAGTGTCAGGATCGATTCCGGCGGTCCAGAATACCCCATTCAGGAAGTTTCAGCCAAATCCGTCGGTCTGCCTATTTTGTGAAATTTAAAAAAAACGCCATTTTTCACGATTTTTGCAAACTTTGACCGGCCATATCTCCGGATCGGTTTGGCCTACACGTAATGAAAGCATCATTGGAGTCGCCAAGGACTCTAGAATCGAATTCTGCAGCAGTGTGGTGCACTTTTTATCTAGGTAAGTAGGCAACTAGGTATACCTAGTATCACCTAGTTAATATTCGGGAATAGTACCTAGATTTACTTTACCTAGTTGCTGGTTACTCTATTTTACCTAGTTTTACTTTACCTAGTTTTAAATCCACGTAACTAGGTACTTCTAGGTAGAACAAGTTTACCTAGTTTGATATTTTCAGTTTCACTTGGCTTTTTCAGACAGCAAACTATCAAATTTCCGGCTTTCCCACAATTACAGTGGCCCAGAGAATGAATTTCTGACTTATTTGATCAATAAAATACAAATATTTACTTGAAATGTGTCAAATTTCGTACATTTTAACTCCAGTAACTTCATCATTGTTCTATTGAACCATAAAAAATAATATTTTTACTTGATTTCGAGCGTTTTAGGTTTACCTAGTATTACCTAGTTTTTCTGGGCTTTACCTAGTATTAACTTTACCTAGTTCTTAGCTGAGAACTTTACCTAGTATTACTTTACCTAGTTTCAAATTTTCAAAATGCACCACACTGTTCTGCAGTCATCTCATTTTCATCGCAAATAGGAAAAAGCTCATTTTTTGACGTTGCGCAAATTAGTGTTCAAAGTAAACGTAGCGCAGATTAGCATAGTGTATCTGTGATAAAACATTGTTCCGGTTAATATCCCATGCCGTTTCCAGTTAATATCCCATGACTTTGTCCGGTTAATATCCCTGGGATATTAACTGGCGGCAATGTTTTCACTGAGAAACGTGATTTTCCGTGTTATATCCCCTGGGATACTAAGTGGAAAACTCCGGTAGTTGGTAGTTAGTAGTCACTACAAACTAGGTCTGCTCTCACCAGAAGCAGACACTTTGAAGAAGCCCATCAAGACACTGAGTTTGATTTCACCAGATACATCGAGTGCGTTGGCTTTGTGGCCATAGGATGTTTTGGCCACCACACTCGAACCGGTCATGGGCATGGCTATGTCTACCAGGTCTTTCTCCAGAGTTGACTGGCGCCACAGTTTGACTCCTGGTGCAACCATTCTGTCAGTGCGAGCATCGTACAATGACCCCATAGTGAACGGACGACCCAACGCTGAAATTTATCACACCCTATGTACAGTTTGTGAGTTAAGTAGTGTAGTACAGTCAGGCACTGAACGCCGTGTATGGTACCGACACCATGAATGGTACCACCACAGGCACCGAAGGCACCGCACCACAGGCACAGGCACCGGTACGGGGGTACCGTATATGGTACCACTAGCCTAGGTACCGGTACCATATATAAACGGCATAAACGGCGTTCAGTGCCTGACTGTAGTAGATTTGGTGATAGCGATTACTTTACTCTAACAGTGTTCCTTTTTCTTGCTTTGGTAGTTTCCAGTTCATTTGGACTACAGACTAACAGTTTACCTGGAAGTTTGATAGTCTCCTGGTTTCCGCGAGTCCCATCCACCAAAGCTGGCAGCACGTCTAGCATCATCAATCTAAATACATACATTGTAGTAGGGATGGGCAAGTACGTCCGTGCTGCACAGTTTAGAAAATTCAAAAAACGGCCAAAATAAGGTCCGAAAACATTTCGTACAACTTTAAGCGTAAATTCTTTTTTGTGTTTGCTTATTGATAGGAGGAAGTGATGGATTTATATGAAACAGTTTATGTGCTATCGAATAAAATGTATTTTGAATCATAATTCAGCCGAGGTTATTTTCCTCTCGAAAACTGAATTCATCGTTTTTCAACGTTTATTCAATCGGATATGAAATTAGCGTAACTTGTTACCTATATAGCACTGTTGTTTTTCTTACCACATTTGGGGGTCCCCACAAATTAGATTCTTTCCTAACTACTGAAGGTCGGCTTGTTCGTGGACATTTCTCATGGTCCTGATAGTTGTGAAAAAATTCGGCGAAAGTGTTTCAATCAGTTCTAGTACATTAGACTTCAAGCTTTCGAATGATACAAGAGTTAGCTCTCTGCTGTTCGCCGTTAACCTCACAAACGGTGTAGAAGTTTCTACACCCTTAATTTTTCCATTTCAGTCTTTTAGTATCATACATGTAACAGGGGGGTCTGGGGGTCTGCCCCCCACCCGACTTAGGCCAGACTCCACCCGGATGGGGACCCCCCCCCCCCGAGACGATTTCACCGACCCCCCCTCAGATTTTTTTGGCAAGTAAATTTTCGAGCCAATTTTTGCAAATTTTTACAATTTCACACACAAAAATTGCGAAAATCGCCTGCAAAAATCACTTTTTAGCTGTATTTCAGCCCAAATTAGCGATTTTTGGCAATTTTTAGCCGAAAAATTGCGATTTTTCTCAATTTTTGAGCGTTTTTTAGTGCCCACCCCCTCCCCCTAAATTTTGGCTCAGACCCCGCCCCTCCGGCCGGCGCCAGACCCCCCCCAACCCCCCTCCCCCATCGTCGGATGACCTGTTACATGTATGGCTGTACTATAGATATTCACAGCTTTTTATTAGATTTTAAACCATGAAATCTTCATTGCATCTTCGTAAGTCACACCATAGAAAATCAGCCGCGTTCGAACGTGCGACTAAATTCTGAACACTTAAGTGCATTTTGCGACAAAGTCGGCTTAGGTGTCGAAGAGAGGCGGCAAGTAGGGTACTCTCACAGATCTGGCTGATATGCTCAATCGAGGACCATCGGTGCCTGTCCGAGCACCGGCCACCCATTGGAACTCGAGCTACACATTCTCAAAGTTGGGTCGGCAGCAATTTTTGGTGTCATTTTCTAGTGTGTGACAGCCTCCAATCAAACGAACACCATTCAACTGACTTTCTTGCAAAATGCATCTCCGTGACGGGCCACGCGGCAGTTTTAAAACCGCATTTCACTATTTCTTCATAAAATCAAGTGCTGGTGGCTACTTGCTAAGGAAGGATAGACCGGTGTAAACGTGCTGTATGCGAAATAGTTGTAAGGGCGCGCATGCCATTTGACAGTACTACGTGCTTAGTAGCTGTATAATGACCGACTCTAGCAAAGAACAGCTGTATATTAATTTGGGAAACCAGACTGAACACACACGCGAAAGATGCCTTGTTTTTGTGCTGCAAAAGAACCTCTGGCTGCTTTCTTATCTAACAGACGGAATGTGTGATGCTGAACCTGTTCCATCCAGTCCTTCTTGCATGATCGATGAGTGCTGCTCACCAAGACTGGTTGGTTGGTGATTCAAATTTTGCACCAATTACCCGACCTCGGCATGTCAGTCTCTCTTTCTACCTACATCAGAGTGATATACCATTTTGAGTAAACAGGGCTATATGCTAGTGTGTTTTATTCTCATCAATCTGCAGCCTCTATCAGCTGTTTCATCATTTTCTCTATCTTTCTGTCAGAACACGCTATTTCTATTTATTCAAAAGCATCTTTGGGTGCTTTCAAGCTTTCATGTAGATATTGTCCGTCTGCAATGGCATGAATATTGCAGAAATTTACATTCCATCGTATGTACTGTATCAGGCAGAGCCTTAGACAGCGCTTTTATTAGAATAGCAGATAGATAGACAGATAGACGGATGGTCGCATGGATGGATGGTCAGACAGACGGACAGATGGATGGACGGACAGACAGATGGACAGACAGATGGACAGACAGACAGACCGATGGATGGACAGACTGATGGATGGATGGACGGACGGACGGACGGATGGACAGACAGATGGACGGATGGACGGACGGACAGACGGACGGACGGACAGACAAACGGACGGACGGACTGGATGGATGGATGGACGGACAGATGGACAGACAGACAGACCGATGGATGGACGGACCGATGGATGGATGGACGGACGGACGGACGGACGGACGGACGGACGGACGGACGGACGGACGGACGGACGGACGGACGGACGGATGGACGGACGGGCGGACGGACGGACAGATGGACGGACGGACGGACGGATGGACGGACGGACGGATGGACGGATGGACGGATGGACAGACGGACGGACGGACGGACGGACGGACGGACGGACGGATGGACTGGACGGATGGATGGATGGACGGACGGACAGATGGACGGACGGACCAGACGGATGGATGGACGGACGGACAGACGGATGGACGGATGGATGGACGGATGGATGGATCGACGGACGGACGGACGGACGGACGGATGGACGGACGGACAGACGGATGGACGGACGGACAGACGAACAGATAGACGGACGGATGGATGGACGGACGGACGGATGGACGGACAGATGGATGGACGGATGGACAGACAGACGGACGGACAGAACGACAGATGGACAGAACGACAGACGGATGGACGGATGGACTGACAGATCGACCGGGTGGACAGATGGATGGATGGACGGATGGGCAGACAGACGAATGGACGGAGGGATGGATGGACATATGGCGTTTAATAAATATGTCCATGTTGGTTCTGTGGTATATGGGGTTCCAGAATGTGCACATGAACCTGACGTTACACATAAAAAATACAGTACCGTGAACCAAAACAGAAACTGCTGGTGCTACATTAGCAATTTTGAATGAGAATCTGAATTTGAGGGTAGAAGAGAAAAGCCATAGGACTTACAAGGCAAAGAGGAAGTGGTGAAACGTCATCATTTAGAATTCGGTTGTTGGACAGCCGGTATCCGTAGTACTAGATTGACTATGCGAAGGACGGGAGCAATTTTCATCAGTCAAAACCAGTCTGCCCACACACTCGAAAGAGGTGCTTGTTTTTGTGCTGCATGCAAGGTCTTATCGATAAGACGGAACGTGTCTGCCTTTTTCAGCAAGTCTATTTTGCTTGATCGATGAGCATTCAGTGAGCTTAATCTATGTACTGCTGTTTGTGTATACACAAACACATTTATCATACACATTGAAAATTCCTATGCACATTACCATACATAAGCAGTTCTCAAAATGTGTATTTTTGTGTTGTGTATTTGATCAGCAAAAATCGCCAAGTATGCAACAGAATTGAAAACTTTTGATGTTTTTTTGCTTTACTAAGAGTGAGTAGTTATGCTGACAAAGCCTAAAAATGGCCCTAAGTAACTCTATTTCAAAGATACCCTAGATTTTAAAACAGTGAACTATGATTTTTCCAGTTTTTCACTCAAAATCAGGCCAAAAATTTCCATTTTTCAGTACAATCCACACACGTAAATACACAAAAATGCTCATTGTTTTTCTGGATGTGTATACACAAATTACTAGAGTGCGAACAATACCTAAAAAACCCAATACCCCAATACCCAATACCAATACCTGAGACCCCCAATACCCCAATACCCAATACCCAATACTTGCGTAGCTGGGCCAAAAATTTCATTTCAGTGGACAGGTACATTCTACGTAGTTGTGTACACAAGATTTTTGGCACTGCAATTAAAATTTTTAAAAGAGAGGCTGGTTAGGCCGCTGCCCAAGCAGGGCGAGAAAATTTTGAAAAATTAGCCTTTTAGAAAACATTTAAAAGCCGTTTTAGGCGTAAAATTAGCAGAAATTAACAGTTTTGGTACTTAAGAGGCGTTGCAAAAAAAAATCGGGCAGGGGGCGGCGGATGGAATTTTTTGACCCCGCATTTTTATTCGCTGATCTGAACCACTAAAGTGTGGATATTACAAAACCCAGCCGGTTCGGCTGGGGGCCCACCCATTCCGGAGAAATCGGCGCCCAAAGTTGAAAAACCATGCTTTTTCGAGCCCGCCGATTTTTAACCGACTTCCATCTTTGACCGGGTGCCGTAAGCGCATTTTTAAAGTAATCCTCACCAAATCTGGAACATTTATAGAACCAATGACGCTCTTTCATTTGCACCTATCGACGTCGGAGTCGGATTGTAATTGCCGATTTGACAAGCAGCTTTTTGCAGAGATTAGGCCGAAAAACACGTCTTCAGAAATACATATGTTTCACATCCGTGGCATCGAGCTATCCGGCTACAAATTTAACACAAAATAGCCCATGAAATGTGCTTTCGAAAACTGGTTTCAAATTTTTTGGATCTCTTCTAGTTTTGAAGTTATGGCCCTTCAAACTTTAGTGTCACGCACGGCCATTTTCCCCTTTTAGCACGTTAGGTAATGGCATTTATGGAACTGGACTGCTTCGAAGGCATTACATTGTCGATAAAGCGTTGTATTAATATAATATAACATTGTAAATTCAGTCCGGACACATGTGCAAATGTTATGGATGCTTTCTTTAATCATGCCTAGCTGCAGTTCTGGATGGTAGTGGTACTGTCTGTAAATCTCACCATATACCGGTACATCTCACATTACGACTATGACACTATGATTATTGTGCTACAAAATTTTAAATAACCTAGTTGAACTGAACCGTAACAAATACTTTAAATATAGGGAGGGTATTACCAGAGGTCATTCTTTTAAGTTAGTAGTAAACAGAAATCGTATAAACGCCAAATCAAATTTCTTTGCAAATCGGGTAGTTAATCAGTGGAACAGTCTTACTCAAAATCAGGTTGCAGCTCGCTCATACGGCGCTTTTAAGAAAAAGGTTTCGGTTAAAGATTTTAGTCTACGGTTCGGGTAAGAGCTCCAGAGCCACCGAGCCGTCTTTCATATCCGGTTATATTCTGTCATATACTTCTGGTCGTCCGTTTACTAACCCGTATTCATCTTATGTTGTGTACTAACCCTACTTTGCTCGATGATTTTGATATGAGAGGAAAAAATAAATAAATAAATAAGACATAAACAGTGCTTTAGATATACATGTAGAACCAATAAGATATAAGGTAATAGAACTGAACAATAGCTCAAGAATGTCGCAAGATTTTGGTTACTGCATGCGCTAGTTAAGCAACAGCTACAGTATTGCAGAGTTTCACTAATAGATAGTTTCTAGAAATTACTCATTCTGAAAAGCCAGAATTGCGTAAAAAGTCATACCATTAGAGATTCTGAACATTGTGCATCACACAAAGGAGCACCAACCTATCATAGCAGCTAAGCTTATGCTGAATTTGTTTATCACATTTTTTGCTGAATGAGTAAATATAGTAGATGCAAATGGCAGTTCGACGAGCCAGCGCAAGAATCCAAAACAGTTTGCATGGCTACTGTTGCAAAGCACAAGGAGATAAGGAGAAACATCTGAAATACCAATGATGGAAAACTAATTTGACAGATTTATGAGATGAGATTATTGAGCTGATCAGGCCAAATGAATAGCATTTGAAGTAGTAGCATGCTGTTTGCAATAGCTGCTATTATTATTCAAACAAATGTACTGTATGAAATGAACTGGTTCAGAATTACATATACCATAGTTACTGAAATGAAATAACAACAGTTCATACATGGGCCGGAAAAATCCGGAGGGAGGTATGGAGACCTCGGGGCGGGGGGTCCCCCGAAAAAGGCCAAAAAACGCCTATTTTGCCTTAAATAAGCGAAAATTTCCTCCCTCTGGGAGGGGGTGGGGGAGGTATGATCAGCCGAGGGGGAGGGGTATACCCCCCTTACCCCCCGGCCCATATATGCAACAGTTTAACTTTTCTGACAAAATGCCAGATACCTGCATTTTGTGAATGCCTATACCTAAACCTGATACCCGATTGTGTTTTCGAAGTACCTGTACCTGTTCTATAATCAGGTACTTTCTCAACCAACACCTGACCACAGTAGCTAAATAATTCATGAGATTTAGGCCAGCGCGGCAAGTTTTGACTGAATAAACTAGAAGTATGTAATAAAACTGTGCCAAAAATCGCTAAATTAAAAGGCAAAACAACAGCAATCATATATGTACCGGAAAAATCCGTAGGGGGCTTGGAGGTCATCTCAGGAATCGGTCCCAAAAACTTCCAAAAATCACCTATTTTGCCTTTAAAAAGAAAAAAAATCGGTGAGGGGGAATGACCGACTGAGGGGGAATGTATACCCGCCGCCTGGCCCATTTATGACAGCAATAATATACATACAGTATAGATAAAAAAAAATGTCCCATCACTTTTTCGGCCTTCACTCAAACGTTTCGTTCTCAGTCACTTCTTTACCGATTTGGCTCAAATTTTCAGCAGAAATTAACAACATGGTTGGCTAAATTTTCTGCAAGTGTGGTGCCAAAATTCCGACTCATACTAGTTTTATGACCCGAAAACTAGGAATGAGGGTGGTCCACGTAAATTTATTTTTTTTTGGTAATACAAGGAGTACAGGCCTGAAACTTGCAGGAATGATTGGTGTTGCTATTGGGCATAACATACTAAGCGGGCAGCCCTGTAGCTCAAAATGCACTAAAATGGGGGAATTTCAAAAACATGACGAAATATGACTTTTCTTCGTAAAACCGGCAAAATGACGATTCTAAAGATTTTCAATTTTCAAAAAACGCTGCAGGGATGGTTACTATGGTGTGGAACAGAGCTTAAATATCAGGTTCATTTATTTGTCGAACTTCCTGCTACAATCTATGTTGATTAACAACAGATTCAGTGCTTTGATTCAAGAAGGTGCAGATTTCTTAACTATGGGATTTTCACTCATGTTTTTGAAATTCCCCCATTTTAGTGCCCTTTGAGCTACAGGGCTGCCCGTTTAGTATGTTATGCCCAATAGCAACACCAATCATTCCTGCAAGTTTCAGGACTGTACTCCTTGTATTACCGAAAAAAATTAAATTTGCGTGGACCACCCTCATTCCTAGTTTTCGGGTCATAAAACCAGTATGAGTCGGAATTTTGGCACCACACTTGCAGAATATTTAGCCAACCATGTTGTTAATTTTTGCTGAAAAGTTGAGCCAAATCGGTAAAGAAGTGACTGAGAACGAAACGTTTGAGTGAAGGCCGAAAAAGCGATGGGACATTTTTTTTTATCTATACTGTATGTACAGGGTGTGTCAAAAAAAACAACCCAGCAGAGTTTTTGCTGTAGCAACCGCAAATCTCAACCGATTTGAATGAATCCTGCTTTAAATGAAAGGCGAATAAATTCTTGAAAGACTGGTGAAGGCCCTATTAAGATACGGTGCTTAGTTCCTGAGATATTTTTCTTCAAACTCAAAGCAGAGATTTTGGCAGTGAACAAGAGCGATTCCGTTGCACTTCACAACAAAACGGATTTCTACTGCTGAAGGGCAACAAGACTTTTACAAATGAAGTAACCAAGCATGTGTGGCACCAGAAAAACCTCGTTACGTTAGCCCTGAGCAGTCGGAATCGGTTTTATTATGAAGTGCAATAAAATAATAAAAATCGCTCTTGTTCATTGCAAAAATCTGTTTTGCTTTTGAGTGCAAATATCTCGGGAACTAAGCATCGTATCTTAATAAAAGCTTCACCAATCTTTCAAGAATTAATTTATCTTTCATATAAAATAGGACTCACTGAAATCGGTTGAGATTTGCGGCTGCTACAGTAAAAAATCTGCTGGGTTGTTTTAATCTCTGTTGTTCACTGCCAAAATCTCTGTTTTGATTTTGAAAGCAATTATCTCAGGAACTAAGCAACGCATCTTAATAAAAGCTACACCAATCGTTCAAGAATTTATTTATCTTTCATTTAAAGCAGGATTCATTCAAATCGGTTGAGATTTGCGATTCCTACAGCAAAAACTCTGCTGGGTTGTTTTTTTTAACACACCCTGTATATTAGGTTTCTAAGAAATCTTGAAAAACACCGCGCTACTAGGCTAGGCGTTGGTTAACACTGCATTACTGTACGTACATATAAAAGAAGGGGTACCATGCTTTTTTTGCTTAAGGTGGTGTATCGGTGGTACAGGTGCCGAGAGTAACCAGTTCGTCAGCACTGTGTTTAGTGTGCTTCTTATACTGGGACCACACTGTCCTCCGAACCGTGCAAAACTGCATCATATGACTACAACAAAGTGCTGCGTTTAAAAGAGTAAATGACAGCATCAGGACCCTACATCCAGGCAACCTATCAGATTTATAACAATAATCAATACCTTCGGCCATTTAGACGGTGTTGATGCAGACATTCCACTCAAATCAAAACAGCATCTAAGATAACGGTGGTTTTCCTTCACTCTACCAATAGCGTTTGCAGCGTGCATGTTTAAGAATTCACAAGCAAGTACGACCTCGCCTTCACAACCATAATACTTTCAGGATGTGTCAGCAGTTAATTTACAAAGTCAGATTATATTATAACGCTTCAACAACGATTTTACAGCACTGCAGTGCTCAAATTGCCATTACCTAACGTGCTAAAAAGGGGGAAATGGCCGTGCATGACACTAAAGTTTGAAGGGCCATAACTTGAAAACTAGAAGAGATCCAAAAAATTTGAAACCAGTTTTCGAAAGCACATTTCATGGGCTATCTTGTGTTAAATTTGTAGCCGGATAGCTCGATGCCACGCATGTGAAACATATGTATTTCTGAAGACGTGTTTTTCGGCCTAATCTCTGCAAAAAACTGCTAGTCAAATCGGCAATTACAATCCGACTCCGATGTCGATAGGTGCAAATGAAAGAGCGTCATTGGTTCTATAAATGTTCCAGATTTGGTGAGGATTACTTTAAAAATGCGCTTACGGCGCCCGGTCAAAGGTGGAAGTCGGTCAAAAATCGGCGGGCTCGAAAAAGCATGGTTTTTCAACTTTGGGCGCCGATTTCTCCGGAATGGGTGGGCCCCCAGCCGAACTGGCTGGGTTTTGTAATATCCACACTTTAGTGGTTCAGATCAGCGAATAAAAATGGGGGGTCAAAAAATTCCATCCGCCGCCCTCATAAGGCAACCTGCCCGATTTTTTTTGCAACGCCTCTTAATATTTCGTAATTCAGTCGTGTTTCTTACCTTCCAGCGATTTTTTTCCTAACTCGGCCGGAAAATGCGTGCACCACCGTAATAGCCATGGGTACTTTCGTAGTAGAAATTATCAGCCATATTTGACATCACACATTGCAGAAAAATAGATGTTATTCCTTAAATGTGTGCATCTCCCTTGTTTGGTTCACTATTTTAGATTTTCAAATTCCTGTTTTATATCCTAAAAACGTAAAAAATTTGTAATTTTATTCAAAATTTGCTAACTACAAATTGACTACTAACTACGACTACATATTCAAAATCGAGAATTTTGAGACTACTAACTATTTTTGGCGATTTTTAGAGACTATTAACTACGACTACTATTTAAAATTTGGAAAAGAAATAGGTCTAGGAGGGGGTCGGCTGAAATGCGACGATAGACGACACACCAGGAGGGGGAGGGGTTAGCAAAAAACGACATCGCTTTTTTCGGAATTTTAGGGAACTTTGATTGTATTATTTTCAATTTAAGTACATTCTGTCAAAGGTTTCTACAATGCAGAAAAGCTTCCCAGTGTGGTTGTAGGCATTTATTCTATTGATTGCGCAGTATGCTAACAAGAAATGCACTTTTATCGGGGGGGGGGGGGGGGGTAAACCGAAAACGATGTCGTCTTAGGGGACGGGTCCCCTAGAAACGACGCAAGGCGATTTTGGGTGGAGGGGGCTCCGAAAAATCGGAATTTTTGGAACGACGTCGTTTATGGACGGCTCCATAATGCGAAAACAGCTTACTAAACCGAATTATCGATAATCTTTTTCCATTTTTTCAGATCAATTTTTTAGGTCGACATCGATTTTTCTCTACTTTTAATTGTCCAATTTAGTATTGGGTATTGGGGGGTAAAAACCCCAACATCCAATACCCAATACCCAATACCTGGAAAACACCCCAATACACCCAATACCCAATACCCAATACCAGTTCGCACTCTACAAATTACCATACACATTTGACAGTGTATGCGTATACACATATGTCGTAGGCTGTGAGGGGACCAGCCTAGGCGGGGAGGAGACGGCGCTCCGGCCTAGGCTCTGAGGGGACCAAAGACATTGGCCGACAATAAGAAGAAAGGCAAACACCCCGGAGTAAGAAGTCTCAGGTCGGTAAGCTCCCACAACAGTATTCAGCAACTCCGTCCGTTTGCTCTCATTTGAAAACTCATAGCAGTAACGGGTTTGAGAGCACAGATCCGAGACAATTTCAGCTAATCGATGCACTTCCATTTATAGAATTTCTTACTAAGGAAACGCAAGATGCAACCATAAACAATATAATCAAAACAAAGCGACAAAAGAGCTAATAATTTACCGTAGGTATGCTCATGCTGGTCAGGTCAGGTCAGGTAACTGATTTAATCTGACAGGTCTTTACAGCTTTGGCCTCAGGTTTGTTGACCTTTCTTTTGTTTAGGGACTGGAAACTCTGTCCCCTCAGAGCCTAGTCACCCTCACAGCCTACGACACATGCACATACACATTCTGAAAATCTAGCACCAAACAACAGTTGCTTGATCACGAGGAGGACATAAATAAACTCAAACAAGCACAAAAAGTGCAGAGACATTCTCAACAAATAGAGTATGAAAAAGAGTAAGTGATAATTTTAGTTTCCACCGCCAGCTTCAAAGCATACCGAGCAGTCCAGAAATGTGCTAAAGGCTAATCATAAACGACATGTTCAATCGCCGAATTCCAGTGTGCCACTAGAATGTCGTCTGCACATTGCAGCCATGCATAATCTGTGAATGGGTTTACATAAAAGGCGCCGATGTCCTCGATGTCAGTATACGCTTAAGTCCCTTTTCTGCCGCGCATTAACAACCAAATGGAAGGTGCACTCCGCTTGCTCTTTCTCTTCTACTTGGTGGCCTGCACAACTCTGATGTACAAAAGTTTCTGTTCTATTTCATTCAATTTTCTGATAAACTGGTTTCAGTGAGTTGGCAGAAGCAGATGAAACGGATGGACAGTTGCGAAAAATGTAAGCAGTTTCTTTAACAGTCAGGCACTAACGCCGTTGATGGTACCCTTAGGTAGTGGTACCATACATGGTACCGGCACCACATATGGTACCGTCACCACATACAGTATGGTACCGGTACGTATAACGCGGTATAATCCGGTATAACGCGAACTTGGGGGTACCATTTTTTTATTTATTTTTTTTTATTTATTTATTTTCCAAGCAAGACAACATGTTAGTACAATGTAAACAAACAGCGCAGAAAGAGTGTTAGTGGGCAACAGGATGCACAATGTCTAAAAAGAACGGTGCACCTTTACTGAAACAGGAGGAAGCCCGAAAGATCCATTTTCTTTAGTTTCTCCGTGAAAATCGTCAAATTTCTAGATTCTACAATATCGTTAGGTAAGGAATTCCAGATGTGTATCACCCTCATCGAGAAAAAGTGTCTTCGACAGTCCAAATTTTTTCCCAAAGAAGGAAGAGACAGTTTCTGAGAGTGGCCCCGTGTAGAGCAAAGGAGAGTTCTTTGGAAAAAGTCGTCAAAAGACAGATCGATCAAGCCATAAACTATTTTGTAAACAAATTGCAAATCAACCACGAGCCTGCGGTACTCGAGTGTTTCAAGGGTTAACGCCTTAAGGCGTTCAAAGTAAGCGCCTTGCAGGTGTGCAAAGCCAGAGAGCCGCAGTGTAAAAACTCGTTGAACACCTTCAACCACTAATATATCTTTCTTTTTGTATGGGTTCCATACAGCAGTAGCATATTCTAATTTAGGCCTGACATACGTCTTAAAAAGCTCAGTAAGAAATTTGGGGTTACGGTATGAAAAAGCTTTATGAATCAAATGAGCTCGTTTGGACGCATCGCTGGCGGTTTTAACACAATGCTTAGAAAAGGATAAGTTGTTACGGTGATCAAGTCCCACAAGAACACCTAAATCCATAATCTCTGAGACCGAGTTAATTTGTGAACCATTAATTTCGTATTCGTGCTTTGGGTTTGTATTCCCTAAATGAAGTATGGAACATTTGTGCAATGCAAGTTTAAGTTTGACCGAATTACACCAGGTGAAGATAGCTTCAATGTACTGTTGGCAAGTCCGACTTTAACCTGGACTTATTAATGGGTTTTTAACCTGAAATCTGTGGACTTGAACCTGAATCTGAACCTATATTATTTCAGCCGGGGGCACTCCTGCTTTGTTTTTGCCGCCCCACAAATAGGTACAAGAGAGAGCGAAAAAAAAAAAGGAAAAATTAATATGTTGGGGGGCAGATCATAATATACGTTTTTTGTTTGTTCATATTTACATCTAAAGAAGGACAAGAAAAAAGACCCACCACCACAAAGGATTTGGGGTGGCTTTTAGTAGTAGGAGAAGGGGGGGGGGGAGGGGCGCGCAGGGGGGAGAGAAACAAAATTTAAAAATTAGAGCATTGACGGGGGTCTTCAATGGTACGTTGAAACTGAGACAAAATCCGTTTGGTCTTTAGGCAAACCTAGATATATCTTACAATCATCGGCAAACATTTTGATTTGAACGTTGAATTCAGCTATAGCTTGAGGCAAATCATTTATATAAATTAGAAAGAGTAGAGGACCAATACATGATCCCTGAGGGACCCCAGAAGTAACATCTACCACGGATGACGCAGTACGTTCAATTATTACCTGTTGCTGTCTCTGACTAAGAAACCCTCTAATCCAGTTTAGCAAATTCCCACAAATACCATACGCCCTGAGCGTAGCTAACATTATTCTGTGAATACAGGAATCGAAAGCCTTCGCAATATCCACATAAAATACCTCAACAAATTCACCTTCATCTAAATGCCTTGTCCAGTCATTTACACATTCAAGAAGCTGAGAGACGGTGGAGCGTCGTGAGAGAAAACCATGCTGACTTTCAGAAATTAGACCTTCAACTCGCAAAAAATTTGTCATTTTATCTTTAACCATAGACTCCATAACTTTACAGCAAACAGAAGTCAGACTAATAGGTCGGTAATTTTCAACTTTTGATGTCGGCCCTTTTTTATGAATTGCCACTACGTGAGCTAATCGCCACTGTGAGGGAAGTTCTCCAGATACAAAAGATTTCTCGAACATTCTAGCCAATGGATAGGCAACCTCGAAAGCCAATTTTTTTAGGAAAAGTTGGCCTATGCCATCGGGGCCGGGAGAGTGTTTGTTCTGCAATTCATTTAGGTGCGCATACACCAGATCTGGCGGGAATTGTACATCACCTAGAAACGAATTTGTCCTCGTTGCACACGCAAAATGTGTCTGATCGTCAGTTTGAAAAACTGACGCAAAATACTCATTAAGCATTTCACATTTTTCGGCACAATTTGTAACTAGTACATCTGAGTCAGTTTTCAGTACAGGGATCCTTTCTTTTCGTTTCATTTTCGAATTTACAAAATTCCAAAATGTTTTATCTTTCCCCGATCCCAGCACTCGTTCCTCTTCACGACGCTCATCCTCTCTTTGTTTTCTTTGCAGTTCACTAGCTAGCTCTCTAGCAACGATTCTGTCAGCCTGATCGCCTGAGCGAACAAACTTTCGATGAGCCTTTTTCTGTTGTAATGCTAATTTTCGAGCTTCTTTCGACCTGTATACTTTTGGTTTCTGTCTCTCAGAACAGAGGGGAACGTATGTTTCAATTGCAAAATTAATGATTTTCATAAACTCATTCCACATTTCCTCAACTGTGTTGGTGGTCTCAAATATGGAATCCCAATTTACTGTTAGTAAGAACTGCGCTATCAGTCGATAATTTGCCTTAAAAAATTTCTACGCATTACAGTTCGTTTTGTTTCTAAGATAGATAGATTTAGCCACACCTTTACTGTGTCGTGATCACTTGTCGAAAAGGGACTTAAAACAGATACATCGACTAATAAATCAGCCTCAGAGAGAAGAACAAGATCTAAAATATGATCAGGATCGTGTCTGGTGGGACTCAAAACACACTGCTCCAAACCTCTGCTAACCACAAATTCGAGAAAGCGGAATTGGGAGGAATTTTCTCCTCCATTTACTACAATGTTTTTCCAATTAATTTCGGGAAAGTTAAAATCGCCAACGACTGCGCATGGAATGTTAGTGTCCAAGATCTTATCGAAGAAAGTTACAGTAACATCTCAGTTATATCCGGTGTAGTAGTACCGGGTCTGTACACTGCCGCTAACCGAAAAACTACTTTGTTTTTAAAATTAAATTCAAGACAAAGGCCCTCAAAACACTCTGATACTACAGGCTCGCAGAGTAAGTGACATTGAAAAGGCTCTGGCACAAAAATCATTACACCACCCCCCTTCCTATCCACTCTGTCTGCGCGGTAAACAGTAAAATGATCAGGAAATGGTAGAATAGAAGAATCTAAGACAACTAGCCACGTTTCACACACAACTACAATACAGTGCCAATACTCGACGAGAAAGCTTTTCAGCTCAACCAACTTGTTTACGATGCTTCGCGCATTTATCAGAACAACCTGAAGCCCTTTACCTGAAGTGCTTGGGCTAATCAGTTTTCCGTCGAGTTGACGTTATCGTGTTCTACAGATTGAAAAGAAGAATACCTAGAGCGGGACTGTCCTTTTTCGTCTTCTCTTGGTCTGCTCGGAGGTTCGCCGTACTTCCTTTTTGGCTGATAACGTTGTTGGCCACCGCGCTTTTCCTGCTGGCGATCCTGTCTAGCTCTCTCTCGCTCCAGAAACGTCAAGTCCCGTCGTACGAAAATCTTGTCTGCGCCGGAAGCCGCCTGCAGAAATCTGTAGCCGTTGTTGTTGAGAAAAATGGCTCGGTTGTGTGCGTCACGAAATTCCACTTTGAGGATTCGCGACCGACCATCAGTTGGACGACGGCCGTCATGATGCACGCCAGCCACACAGTTCGGGTCCAGGTTGCGTTGCAGCCTCACGAATTACCTTGGTGTCTTCAGTGTTTTGCTGTTTGTCCGACGCAGAATTTTCGGGCAGACCGATCACCACCACATTCAAACGCTTGTCAGCGCGCTCGGCCACATCCTGAGCAATTTGAGCAGGGTTCAGTAGAGCGTTAGGAGGAGGGCCAAGCGAACGTTGAGCCACCTCAACTTTGAGTCGAGCGTTCTCTTCCACCAGCTGCACATGCCGTTCCAAGAATTGGCAAAGCAGATTTATGAGTTTTGTTTGTCCAGCTAATACCTCTTTCTGCCCAACAACAATGTCATTCAATTTTTCCAGAATTAAAGCAGATATGGTGTCGGTATCATATACAGTACCGACACCATATATGGTACCATATATGATACCGACACCATAAATGGTACCCCCACGTTCGCGTTGTTACTGGTACCGGAACTATATATGGTGCCGGTACCATACATGTATATGGTACCATTACCGGTCCGGTACCATATATGGTACCGGCACCTTATATGGTGTTGTACCATAAACGGCGTTAAGTGCCTGATTGTTTAACAGCGGCTGTTTTTCAAAAAGAAATTAGTTCTGTTTTTTCTTGCTAAATGTTCTGTGCAACGTACTGTTGTTTAATACTAAAGTCCATGTCAAAAAAGAGCGGACTGGCGGTTTTTTGCGAATAACTCCTTATGGGTGCATCGGAGCGCTTTTTGCCTCATAAACAAAGTTGTAGAGTGGCTCGAGCTCGGTACTATGGTGCAACCTAATCTGCGCAACGCGCCATGGTAATGCTAATCTGCGCAACGCAAAAAAAATCAGCTTTTCCTGTAGTTGGGATGAACGCAAGTTTTTCAGTGAATTATAATCTACAGACCTCGAGGATTTCAAAAATGTATTCATATTTCTTCTAGGTGGAATGGTTCCAGAGTTATACACCATCAAAGTTGGCCGAAAATGCTAAAAATGGCCATTTTTGGCGATTTTCAGATTTCTGGGGGGGGGGATTGGAATAACTCAGGACCAACTAACCGATCAGGCTGAAATTCACATATATGGTGTAAAATTTAGTTTTACGTCGATTGAGACACATAAGAACCCTGAAAAATTGACCCTGATACCGTAATCCCGATTTTTTCAACTTTAGGTCATTTGATTTTTTCGCTGGTTGCATATAGTAGTTTAAGCCCTCTACTGTGGTTAAAAATGTACTTTAACGTTGCGCAGATGAGCATTACCATGGCGCGTTGCGCAGATTAGGTTGCACCATAGTACCGAGCTCGAGCCACTCTACAACTTTGGTTATGAGGCAAAAAGCGCTCCGATGCACCCATAAGGAGTTATTCGCAAAAAACCGCCAGTCCGCTCTTTTTTGACATGGACTTTAGTGATGTAAAAAATTAATTTAATTGTAATTGAAATTCGCATAATTGGCCCGTTTTTAATTTCAATTCAATTAATTTAATTTAATTGAAATTCAAAAGTTGGGCCATAATTTAATTGAAATTCGCCTGGAATTTCAATTATATTTTCAATTATTTCCTATGGTGAATGTGAGGAAATGTGTAAGTGTGTAAGTACTAGAGGCGCTAAGGACTTCAAATAAAAACCTATTTAAGGTTTGTCACCTCTTTATACTGACCTCACTATGTTTTGTAATATTCTATGATCTGCTGTTTATTTCGTAGTTCATAAAAGCCAAAACAGTGATTTTTGGGTGTATGGTGGGTTGACTGACACCCCCTTTTTGCATAGATACCTAGGAGGAAGTGATGTTGCTCAAAAATGCTGGAAATCTTTAGATTATGCACCGATACATAGTAATTATGAACTAACTGTAAATTCCCCCCAGAATGCCTTTTATGCGTTTTTAAAAGGCAACAATATAAAATTTTCCCGCCTGGTTGGGCAGGCTAACCATGTGTCTCTAAGCTTTTACATGGACATTTTTCTAAGTCCTGAGTCACTGTCACTGTCTTTTAACAGCAAAATTACAATAATTTTAAAAAAATTGAAAAATAAATTGAAAAAAATTGCATAGCTGAAATTTTCCGAGGTTCCATAATTTAATTGAAAATATAATTGTAATTGAAAATAATGGAAAACTATTTCAATTAATTTAATTTAATTTAATTGAAATTAAAAACTGAGCCCATAATTTAATTGTAATTGAATTGAAATTCAAATTCCATAATTTTACATCACTATTTAATACCGGATTTTTCAAATGCGTATGCGTATGTGTATACGCATTGCAAAAACTAATGCGTATTTTGCGTATTGCGTATGCGTAATGCGTAATCTTAGAAAAACTCAGAAATTTCCGTGAGCAGCCTTTTTTGCACTACAGTATGTTCTTAGGTTTCTAACTTTATAATCTAGGTCTTTAGATACATACTAGGTGGATGACTACTGCCCTAAAACAACTGCAGTACAGTACCACGTACGTATGTACCTATACTACGTGTTTTTAACATAGGGAAGCGATTAATGCGCTTGCCTCCACTAAATTAGCCTAATGTTTACGTACTTACAAAGGAAACTTAAAGAAAATTTTATTAGGACTTTCACCCAGTTAAATTAGACATGCATTGGAATCACTAAGAGATAGCCTGAACATACAATTGTACAACGATGCTACCCAAAGCCGTGGAAGGAGACTAACAATTCAAGAATTTCTTTTTTCATTTTTTCAAGAATTCAAGAAGTTTCCTTCCCATATGTGGGCCGGGGTGAGCGGGTTTACACTGTTCGCCGGCCAAACTCCCCACGCCGCCTCGACCCCCTCCGAAAATTTTGCCGGCGGCCTTGTTGGAAGAAATTTGGTGACATTTTATAGGGAAAACGGAAAATTTCGGTCAAACTCTATTCGACGGGGCTAGTGTTGTTACAATACCAGAATTTCGGTTTGACTATTACTATGACTACCGTCCGTTTGAGTACAATACCAGAGTAGTCAAATTTGACTATATCGTAGTCAAACCATTTGACTACTATGACCACTGGTTTGACTACTTTGACTACTTTTTGAAGCATCGCAAAATATACATCTGAAATGGCTGTGATTGCACCCATAAATCCTAAAACGTGTTTAAAAAGCATTCTGAGCTTAAAATTGACAGAAATTAGAAGTTTTAGTAGTTTAAAGTGGTCTGGTTGGGCTTCTGCCCGACCAGGGAGAGAAATTTTTGAAAATTTAGCCTTCGAAAACGCATTCAAAAGTACTGTTATTTTACTAGTGCATTTTTATTTTACTATTTACTAAATTTACTACAAATTCAGCCCTTCGATTTAATTATAATTTTTGTTTTACTCTCAAGCAGCTCCGATTTTACTAATTCTTGTTTTACTAATAATTTTACTCATTTTACTACTATTTTACTATGATTTTACTAGTCATAAGGTCCAATTTTCCATCAATGATGCCAACATCTTATAACTGACTGATTGTTGGTGCCAAATGCTGCCAGGTGCCAAATAGTTGTTGAATTTGATCATGATACGAGGTTTTCCAGAACTTTAGAGACAAAAATGTAAAATCTAAGTCACGAAAGTGAATCCACACATCTTTTAGTACAAAATTGATCAACATTTTTGCAGAAATTTAGCAAAAACTAGTAAAATAGTAGTAAAATTTCTATTTTACTATTGACCCCCTTTGGTAATTTAATTTAATTTTTACTTTACTATTGGCTGATAATTTTACTTTTTACTATTATTTTACTACTAGTAAAATTCCACTAGTATTACTAATTTTTGTTTTACTATACTATAGTAAAATAACAGTATTTAAAAGGTATTCTGAGCATAAAATAGACAGTTTTAGTGCATAATTAATTAATTTCTCTTCTAATTTTTCCTCCCTACACGTACCTCCGCCGCAAAGGGGAGTGTGTGTACACACCCTGACCCTACACCCTCTGGGTACGCCACTGGTCATTAGTACAATGTATGTACCCTCCCTCAGAGAAAACTTGCATCAACTAGAGATTCATTGACTGACACCTGTCATTGCTTTAAAACTTTTTGGAGAGGTTGTTTGGTCCTGGTGCTTTAAAGTTCTTTGAAACGTAACATGTTTGCAAAGTATTTGTTGCAAACAACAAAAAGCTGGAAAATCCAGGTGAAAACCCTGGTGCTCTAAAGTTCTTTGAAACGTAACATGTTTGCAAAGTATTTGTTGCGAACAACAAAAAGCTAAAAAATCCAGGTGAAAACCCTGCTGCTTTTAAAAAAACGTAGTCATAGTCAAACGGTTTGACTACCTGGTCTTCGTTTGACTACGTATTTATGGTAACGAAGGTAGTCAAACTTTGACTTTGACTACCTGTCCGTTTGACTGCAATATCACAAAAGTATTAACTATGACTTTGACTTTGACTATTATGAAACAAGAAATTGGAGGTTTTCCTGCTCATCAAAATTCTCTGCACGATTGTTCGAGTCTGAATGACGGTGAATGCAGTATCCGTGCTTGTCAGATCGTAAATTAATGGAACGCGGTCCCCATAAATAGGGAGATCACTACTTGCGCCGATTAGTGTTTTGAGTGTGTACATTTTGGACATTTTTTGTCCACAATGGCCACCGTCCTTGGGCTTGTACGAATATTGTTAACTTTATGCTTAATCGATAGTGAATCGTCATATCTACCTATGTCAGCGGACTCGAATGCCACGATTGTTTTAGCAAGTGGGGGTTCCGGGGGAAAACGGCCGATAATCGATGAATTAAGGCGATATTATGAGCGCGTAATCTGAGATAGCATGCAGTAATTGGTTGTGGATGTGCTGGTGCATAAAACAATAATGCACAAGTCAAAAGTAGTTGTTTGATACCGGACTTGGTCATATTTATTAAAGATTTACAATTTGGGTGCGCACGTTTTACAGGATTTGTTCGAGATGAAAAAACACGTACCTAAGGTAAAGCTGAATATAGCATGCAGTAATTAGATGTTGATGTGTAAAATAATAATCAGGAGATCGTCAGCAGTCGTTTGAAACCACATTCAAAATTCTGTGTTCAAAATTTGAAATTAGAGTGATCTCCCCAACGGAGAACGATCACAAATTGCTGTCTCCCTGAAGCCATTCCAAACTGCGGACTAGAATAGGAGTAAATCGATTCCCGCCATCTGCTATCCGTTTTAAATTTTCATAATAGTGGTCATAACAACACTAGACGGGGCCCATACCCCTTAACCCGCCGATATCCCGCTTGACTGGCCATACTCCCCTCCATAATTTTAGCGACCATTTTTTTGAAAGCGATTCTATATTCTCCAACCCCCCCGCCGCTGACAAAAAGCCACATACCCCTCCGGATATTTCGGGCAAACGTATATTGTATGTTCCTTCCCGCCATAAAAGTTTCCTTCTAAATATAATACTAGTTTAGCTTCAGCTACAAAATTCCTCATAAACTTTTTGACACCTACATTCACACTAGCTACATGAAAAATGACAATTTGGTAAGAAATTGTACCAATTTTTGCAAGCCATTCGAAAAGGCTGCAGTTTTTTAGACCCAATACGCATTACGCAAAAATACGCAAACTTTTGGCAGAAAACTTTTTTAATAATATTGCGTAACGAAATTCAAATGCGTATGCGTATGCGTATACCCATTCTAAAATGCAATGCGTACTTTGCGTAATGATATGCGTAATGCGTATACGCATGCAACAGTAGGCAACGTTCCCTGACAAATTTTAATTCGTGCAGCAAAAGAAACAATTTTTAATGCGTCATCCAAATATAAAATAGGCGATGTTATTACGGCGTTTATCTGTTCAATTGTACATAAACCGTGTACAGTAGTACCAAATCTTGCATATATTTGCTGATAATTCTCGACATCAAACGGTTAGACGTGAAAATCTAGAAGATTTCTGGAAGTATGTATGTTCAACACATTGTATGCCCGAATCCTAAGGTGCTGGCGGACACCATATTTTCGCAATTACACCACATTCATGTGCCAAATCATTTTTCCATATTGCTTGTGCACTTCTAGACGTCAGACATGGGGACGACAAAGTCTGGAAGACTTCTTTGCAAAGTATGATGAATCCTTGCGCCCGAAGGATAGGAAAAGGTACTGTTTGTTATGTAATGTAGATTGAGTAGAGTATTGGATTGGTGTTGCTGTACATCAAGCTATGTAGTCTAGTACTGAATCTTGTTTCTATTTGTTTCTGTTTGTAGACGTTATTTCTGGCACCCAGAATTTGAAAAGTTCAAGCACGGTGGCGGTGGCGGCGGGCGCTAAGGGAAGGAAAATCTGCAAGTCAAGCGGTACAGTATTGATGGAGTAACTGTATTTTCCGTTCGTGGACTGACTAAATAAAAGACTCTATTATTCCTAGCCTTTAGGGAGGCTGCCGAATACTGTTGCTGAGTAAGTTTATTTTAAATATCATTAAATTATAATTTACTTACCACATGCCCAGAGCAATATAATTAATGTAAAACTAACTTACATACCATATCTGAGAGAAATTTAATTTAATTATAATTTACTTACCACATTTAATTAAATACAGGGTGCGCCAAAAAAAACAACCCAGCAGATTTTTTGCCTGTAGCAACCGCAAATTGCAACCGATTTGAATGAATATTTTTTTTAAATAAAAGATAAATAAATTCTTGAAAGACTGATGAATCGCTTATTAAGGTAGCCTGGTTAGTTCCTGAGATATTTGCCCTCAAAGTCAAAAGAGAGATTTTGGCAGTGAACAAGAGTGATAAACACAACCCAGCAGATTTTTTACTTTTGCAACCATGGATCTTAACCGATTTGAATGAATCCTTCTTTGAATGAAAGATTGATAAATTCTTCAAAGATTGGTGCAATTTTTATTGAGATTCACTGCTTAGTTCTTGAGATATTTGCCCTCAAAGTCGAAACAGATTTTGGCAAAGAACAAGAGCGATTCAGTTGCACTTCATAATAAAGCAGATTCCTACTGCTGGGGGCTAATGACACTTTACTGTTGAAGTGAAGTGAACCGAGTTTGTGGGTCACCAGTAAAACCTCCAATAGCCCTCAGCAGTAGCAGGAATCCATTTTATTGCGAAGTGCAGTGGAATAATAAAAAAATCACTCTTGTTCACTGACAAAATCACTGTTTTAAATTTGAGAGTGAATATCTCAGGAACTAAGCAGACTATATTAACATGCATTTTGCGAGAAAGTCAACTTAGCTATAAGGGAAGGTGTTTAAGCAACTTTTTTTCGCGGATCCGGCTGGTAGCCAAACATGTTAAAATAGATGTCAAACGAACACCAACGGTGCATGTTCGAACACCAGCGCCCCCCCTAGAACCGGAGCTGTACCCCCCAAAAGTTGGGTCGGTTACCCATTTTCGGCCATTTTCTCGACATTTACTCAAACGATCACCATTCACTCGTTTCTCAAGAGTCAGAACAGGCGTGCACACGGTTGGATAGCCCTGACAGTTGCCTTTCAGACACTGCACACAGCGCTTCCGGAACATACCCGGTTAGCGAGATATTCTCCGAAAACTACGAAATTTAGCGAAATTCCGACTCGATTTTTTCCCGAAAAATCGCTGTAACTTCTGCCGTATATGCGGGGTCAAGCTGATTTTTGCTAAAAAGATAAAACGCAAAATGCCAAACAAAATTAACCTATTTCGGAGGCAAGTTGTTGGGGTCAGGGGGGGGGTGTTTTGTTTTGCAATTTGAAGCCAGTCAAAAAATATTTTTTGCTCAGAATAAAAAACAAACACACGATTTTGGTGCAGTTTTGCCCGCTAATTACAAATATGAACTTGGTTTGGCTGGATTCCTTTTGGCTCGGGAGAAATTTGCATCCAAATCTTCGAGTGGCTGTATTTCTAAAGTGGCACTGCTCATTAGCATGAGCAAGAACCATGCTAGAAAGCAGTTTTTCTTATGTAGTTTTTGATGCTGATTCTGAAGATAATCATATTTTTTATCTACGTTGAGCAGTTCTGAAGATATGGGCATTTTGAGAATTTGCGAACAAAACCGTTGCAGTTGGTATGCGATGGTGGTTTGAAATGTTACTCAATTCTGTCATATGCTAGATAGGGAGCCATGGAATTAGCATCGCCTAATGCAGTTTTTGCCGCTGATTATGAAAATTACCTCTATTTTTCAATCGGACGGCTTCTGAGTGAGTTACTTAGGCCTGGTGCCCTGTCATCCACATTATGAGAAATTTATCAAACAGGTGCGTGAAATAGCAACTGTTATATGCAGTTTTCTTCGCTGATTCAGAATATGACCTTATTTGTGCGCTACAATGACCTTGTCACGAGTTATAGACCTCTAAAGTTACTTCAATATCCATGCTTTCAGGAGTGGTAATCTGGAAATAGATAGTCTGCGCTTTGGCACTTGTGAAGCGAATTATCTATCAAAAATAGTGTGTCCGACCTATTTTGAACCGCTGGTTTCAAAAATGACCTTACTTCTGCTCTACAAGCTATTGATTTTAAGATACAACTTTCTGCACTTCTTTCACAAGAATATGACAGAACCTTAAAATGAAGGGCTTGTAAAGCAGAAGTAAGGTCATTTTATAAATCAGCGGTCGAAAATAGTTCGGATACACTATTTTCTGATAGATAATTCGCTTCACAAGTGCCAAAGCGCAGACTATCTATTTCCAGATTACCACTCCTGAAAGCATGGATATTGAAGTAACTTTAGAGGTCTATAACTCGTGACAAGGTCATTGTAGCGCAGAAATAAGGTCATATTCTGAATCAGCGAAGAAAACTGCATATAACAGTTGCTATTTCACGCACCTGTTTGATAAATTTCTTATAATGTGGATGACAGGGCACCAGGCCTAAGTAACTCACTCAGAAGCCGTCCGATTGAAAAATAGAGGTAATTTTCATAATCAGCGGCAAAAACTGCATTAGGTGATGCTAATTCCATGGCTCCGTATCTAGCATATGACAGAATTGAGAAACATTTCAAACCACCATTGCATATCAACTGCAACGGTTTTGTTCGCAAATTCTCAAAATGCCCATATCTTCAGAACTGCTCAACGTAGATAAAAAATATGATTATTTTCAGAATCAGCATCAAAAACTACATAAGAAAAACTGCTTTCTAGTATGGTTCTTGCTCATGCTAAGGAGCAGTGCCACTTTAGAAATACAGCCACTCGAAGATTTGGATGCAAATTTCTCCCGAACCAAAAGGAATCCAGCCAAACCAAGTTCATATTCGTAATCAGCGGGCAAAACTGCACCAAAATGGTGTGTTTGTTTTTTATTCTGAGCAAAAAAATATTTTTTGACTGGCTTCAAATTGCAAAACACCCCCCCCTGACCCCAACAACTTGCCTCCGAAATAGGTTAATTTTGTTTGGGATTTTGCGTTTTATCTTTTTAGCAAAAATCAGCTTGACCCCGCATATATGGCAGAAGTAACAGCGATTTTTCGGAAAAAAATCGAGTCGGAATTTCGCTAAATTTCGTAGTTTTCGGAGAACATCTCGCTAACCGGGTACGGTCCGGAAGCGCTGTGTGCAGCGTCTGAAAGGCAACTGTCAGGGCTATCCAACCGTGTGCACGCCTGTTCTGACTCTTGAGAAACAAGTGAATGGTGATCGTTTGAGTAAATGTCGAGAAAATGGCAGAAAAGGGGCTACCGACCCAACTTTGGGGGGGTACAGCTCCGGCTCTAGGGGGTCGCTGGTGTTCGAACGTGCACCGTTGGTGTTCGTTTGACATCTATTTTAACATATTTGGATACCAGCCGGATCTGCGAAAAAAAGTTGCTTGAACATCCTAAGTTGACTTTCTCGCAAAATGCATGTTAATAAACGTTACATCAATCTTTCAAGAATTTATTTATCTTTCATTTAAAAAAGATTCATTCAAATCGGTTGAGATTTGCGGTTGCTACAGCGAAAAATCTGCTGGGTTGTTTTTTTGGCGCACCCTGTATATGAAGTACATACATATAACAGGTCATCCGCCGAAGGGGGAGGGGGGTTTGGGGTCTGGCGCCGGCCGGGGGGGTCTGAGCCAAAATTCTGGGAGCTGGGTTGGCATACATGTAACAGCTCCGGGCCGACCTGGGGGGAGGGGGGAAGGGGGCTTCGCCCAGAGCGGTGTCCCAAATTTCAAAAAGCTCCAAAACACTTGGAAATGCGATTTTAGCACGTTTTTTTTCAGTAAGGACGCAAAAAATCGCTATTTTAAGCTGCTAAATAGCGTTTTAGAGCTCAAAAGAAGCAAAAAATGACAAAAAGGGCTTCCAAAAACCCAGATTTCTCTTAAATATCAGCAGTGGAAACGCCAAATTCGGTTTCCAAAGGCTTTTCAAGCGAATTTTAGGCTAAAAATTAGTGATTTCTGAGCCAATTCGTTAGTACTGGAGCCGCCATTAGTGCTTGTATTTTTCGGTCCCGTAACCTCTCTCGGGGGGGGGTGAGGGGGGTCTCGCCTTTTCAGCTAGGGGGTAACCCCCAAACCCGCCTGCCTAGTACATGCATGGGGTTGGGCACCAAAAAACGCTCAAAAACAAAAAAATCGCAGTTTTTTGGCTAAAAATCGCCAATAATCGCTAATTTGTGCTGAAATACAGCTAAAAGTGCTGTTTTGCAGGCGATTTTGGAAATTTTTGTGTCTGAAATTGTAAAAAATCACAAAAAAATGCTCATAAAACTACTTGCCAGAAAAATCGGAGAGGGGTCGGGAAAATCGTCTGGGCGTCCCCATCCAGGGGGTCTGGCTGTATGATTAAGCATATTTAAAATAGGCTTGCTTTTGGCGGCTAACACCTTCAGCTACAGCATCTTATATGGCGCCAAGTGTGTGAGTGTGATACATTGCTGCTTGAAGACGGAATGCTTAGCTTTATTAAAACTTCATTTCGTACACCTCAGCGGTCTCAGGCTAATGTAATGCTAACCACAGCAGGCAGTTTCGAATAACACTGTATATCATCCCAATGTCCACCGACTCGCCAGCTGATCTCCAGACAATCTCGGATCCAACAACCCGAGTTACAATTGACCGATGGTTCATTGCTGCCGGACGATTCATAATCTATGTGATGAAAGCCGAAAACAGAACCATCCATCCAGCTCAGACGTGCGTGTGGATACTTTTCCCCTCCAGGCCCTCGATATCCGCCCAGCCAACTCTGCGCACCCTTGCTCACCTGCACCACAGCCTTGTTCTGCTTCTCACTGTGAATCGCCGCCAATTCCGCCCCACACAGCTGCTTCTTTACAGTGGCTATTTGCATCGTGTGGTTGCGCTTTGTAGCTTCAAAACCGTAGATCATTCCATCCACGTAGATCCATTTGCCACTGCTCTCTGCACAAAGATAGCAAGTAGTACATACCGATCCGATCCGATTTGCGGGGGCCTTACGGCCTACAATCAGACTAGTGGTCCATTTCGTAACCCCATGATTCATCATCTCGGATGTTGCCCTTCTTTCACTGCCAGCCACTCCTAGCCATGCTGCTGGGTGCCGGTCACCAGGAGGGCAGCCAGCGTGTTGATGCCATGATACTGACAGCTCCCGACACAGCCGCCGGTGCTCCATCCGATCCGATGTGAGGGGGGCCTTACGGCCCTACGCTCAGACCTCTGCGGTCCATTGCGCGACCCTTGTAGTGTTTGTGATCTCGGACGTTTGCCCTTCTTTCACTGCCAAGCCACTCTGGCCATGCTGTTGGGCGCGCCAGGTACGAAGAGAGTGCCTGGCGTGGTGACGTCATGGTGACAGCTCCCAACGGCCGCCCGGCCAGCAGCTCTAAACCGGTATTGGCCTTATTGCTGGTTTGCCAGACGGCTCCTGATGTCATTGATCTTCCCTCCAACGCGGCATGCTATAGGAGCGGCTTCGGTGCAATGGCAGATCCAGTTGGTTCCCATTTTACCTACTCGCTGTAACCAGCTTTCGGTGGCCTGGGTGGAGCGTTGTGCCGACGACCAACTCTTTGCAGCAAGGCCGGTGCCTCATATGCCAGAGGGCTCCCTCCCAGCATAGTTGGTTTCTCAGACAGCTTCTGACATCATACATCTTCTGCTCCAATGTGGCATTCTTTGTGGAGCGGCTTTGGTGCAACGGCAGATCAAGACAGTTACCCATTTTACCTACTCGCTGTCACCAGCTTTCGGTGGCCTGGGTGGAGCTTTGCGCCGACAACTAACTCTTTGCGGCAAGAAACTTCCCACACTGAGAGGATAAGTGCATGACATCGCGTACAGTGGCTATGTGGCCTAGACCACTGCACCAACTGCAAGTAGTACACACGCAAGAATCTAAGAAGGAGATATACTTGGATCGGCCGCCCAGTCACCATCTTCACATTTCAGATCCACCAATCTTGTTGATCCGCATGAGACCGTTGCCCCAGCAGCTTTCGTGCGTTTGCTTGCTTCGGCTTCAGCAGTGTCAGTGCTGTACACAACCTTCAGGCCTGGATATTTCTTAGGAATGTCGAATTTCTTGCATGAAACTGAAACACGATCACAGAGTCACTAATAACCACTCGAGCTCAAATGCATAAACCCTGTTTCAGTTGAATGCCACAGGCGGCTGGGTAGAGTTTAGTGCAAGGCCCATCACCCCATTTTTCTTTCTCTTTGAAGTTTGTGGCAACGCAATGGGTCAGCTTGCATGCACTTTTGTTGTTGGTGCAGTTGATGCCATAGTGCGATGGGTTCTTTGACTTATCATCGAAAACGTTTGCATAGTCGACGAGCGATCCATCCACCCAATTGAGCACAGCCCACGGATAGACTCCTCCTCCCGGCCCTCGTTGTAGTCCGATGTATGCAGGTCGTGAGAACAGGCCTGACACCAGCTTGTTCTGTGCATTTGTATGGATGCTGGCTAGGGTGGCACAGGTCTTCTCACATCCGACCTTCATCTCATCCCAGGTGCCAACTTTACGACCGAGTGGAGCTATCCCGAACAATGCATCGTCTTGATATTTCCACAAGGATTCGCCTGAATAACATAGGTTTTAGTGAATAGCTAAAATTGAGAGAAGTATTGAATAGCTGTTCAGTGGCATCCAGTCTCCCTTTTCACATTTCATTTTGATCAGGTCGTCAGAGTCAGAGCAGTGGATCCTTGCAACCGTTCCTTCCTGGGCAGTTGTTTTATCTGGGGCAGGGCTGTAAAAGAACTCCAATTTTGGATGGGTTTTGATAAATGTGGGGCACGGATCTGAAATTATTACAGAGCAGTAGTTCTCTAAATGAGTTAAGAACTCTGTACTGGCAAAAGATTTGCTGAGACTTAGGTAGAGTTCTACGGTTGCCAACCAGAAGTAAAACCGGGGTTTCATGGTCAAAAGCAATCGGAACAATGACCTAATTGTTGGGTGAGCTTTACAAATGCAGAGCGAATCCTTAGATATTGAGAATTATTGGAAGCCGTCAATTCATATTTAGATCTACTGTTTGTCAGTCTAGATAACAATTGTTTGGTAAAACTTCTAAAGAATGACCAATGATAATAATTAGAGCATGCCCATCTACAGTTCAACCCAGGAAAAGTTTCTCAGGCGACTAAAGTTTCTGGCAAAGTTTCTGTATCTTTTAGGTGGGGTAGTTTCTGGCCAAACGTTTCTGCCGCCTTTTCCTAAAATGCAATCGAGGCGCCTGCGTATTATTTTCACAGAAACCTTACCAAACTCACCTTTACGAGAAGGTTGCTGGGTTCTGAAAAGGATTATAACGGCCGTTTAGATGAGCTGGCTTGTCTAGGCATAGAACTTCAGAACTTAGAGCTTCGCAGGATTAAAGCCGACTTGATATTATTGTACAAAGTCATTCATAAGCTTTGTGACCTAGAGTTCGATCAATATTTTATGGTTTCGCCTGCTACAACTACTAGGGGGAATGGAATGAAGTTGATGGTACCAAAGGCCAGGCTTGACTGTCGGAAAAATGCGTTTGCGGTACGCACTGTTCAGCCTTGGAATTGTCTCTCTGAACATACGGCATCCGCTCCTTCATTGGCTTGCTTCAAGCGCAGATTGGACAAAGATGAAAACAGACTAAAAGTATTTTTACTTGGCTCGGCAAAAACCGCTGTTCAAAGCGACGTAGCCAGCCCTTAGGCTCCACTTTGCTTTACTAATCTATTTGTGTTCTCTTCTCGGGGCATTCTACAAATAAATAAATAAATGAATAAAAAACTGGTGTGTAAGACGCAGACAGAGTGGTTGGCAGGAAAACGGAAGTTGCATTTATAGAAAATTGGGCAGGAAATTCAAATTTACAGAACTTTCATTTCCACATCGTCCAGTAGATTTTGAATCAATTTTCCCGCCGCTTGGGCTATTGTTCGGTTTGGTACGCCATTGGCAACCAACGGTTCGTTTGGGTGGTTATATTCGTAGAATACGGTATGCATTACATTGTCTGAAAAGAGATAATAGAGAATTATTATTTAACAAAAGTGCTAAATATGGCTATTTATCATAATTTCGAATTCATCATACAAAAAGTTGATATTTGTGTCAGTTTTTAGTTCTCCTCCTAGTTAATTAGTTAGTTAGTTAGTTAGTTAGTTAGACGTCCACAATTTTGAAACATTAATTGGACTGGTTTTCCGCCTGCGAAACAATACCAAACTGTCGATGAAATTAGTGATGCAACCAGGATCCTGGTATTTCCCAAAGAATCGGGAATTCCAGGGATTTTCACTCCCGGTTTCTAATCCTGGTTGACACATTCTCTAATACCAGGAAATACAGGGAACAGCCAGGAATATATTTTATGACAGTATTGACAGTTTTTTGCAGATACTATGTTTTTCAGTAACATCTGCTGTATGCCTAACGTTCCTTTGCCAGTACCAGCGGCACGCAAAACTTTGAATAAGTTTTCAAATGACGGCTACTTGCTCAATTTGAGCGAATAGCCATGTTTTGCAGCTTATCCTTTTGTTCCTTTTTATATTGTTTCTAGGCCGTAAACTTTATGTTCTAATCTTCCAACTACAGGGTGTCCCAAAAAAAATTACAACATTTCTTTTTGCTGCCATTTCCGCAATTTTTGACCAAATTGTCTGAAATTTGAAAAATAAGTGCCAAAAAAGTGGGAATTTTATGTGTTAAAATTTGGTGCATCAGGATTGACCCAGTCCTGAGAAATTCAACAATATATAAAATTGGAAAATTTCAATTAAATGCAGAAACAGCATCAAAAATGGAAACTTTTCTTTTTGCTGTATCTTATTTACTTTAGGTCGGAATTGAATGAAATTTTGAATATATGCGCAGAATAACGGGTTGATTTGTAGATCAAAAGTTGGCGCATGAACCCAGCCCAGCTCTTGACATAAAAAATCCCGGTCACAATACAACGACAACATTGATTTTCGCGCCCCTTAGCTGTAATGAAGCTCCTGTAAGCGTAATTCAGTCTGTCACCCCAAACATGCTAAGAAATGTTTATGATGCTTATGGGAAACGGTTGCAGCAGTGTATTAACTCAAACGGAGGTCATCTGGATGGTGTTCTTATTCCTTAGTTCTCAGAGGAGTTTGCACGTTCTTCATTTTGCTGCAGTAAAAACTCTGATTTTCTTTAGTTTCCAAGTACTAGCGATATTGACTGAATAATGCCAGAACTTTTGACCGATAAAATATCTGCGCATATATGCAAAATTTCATCCAATTCCGACACAAATTAAAGAAGATACAGCAAAAATAAAAGTTTCCATTTTTGATGCTGTTTCTACATTTAATTGAAATTTCGCATTTTTATATATTGTTGAATTTCTCAGGACTGGGTCACTCCTGATGCACCAAACTTTAACACATAAAATTCCCACTTTTTTGGCACTTATGTTTCAAATTTCAGACGATTTGGTCAAAATTTGCGGAAATGGCAGCAAAAAGAAATGTTGTCATTTTTTTTGGGACACCCTGTATATATCGGCCTTCAATTGAGCAAAACCACTCATTGATTGGCTATTCTTACACAACCCTTTTGGTCCAATTGACATCGAGCTGCCTGGTATCTGCTGATGATAGATCGCTATATCAGGGATATCACTCTTTGGAGATATCCTTTACGTAATCATAAGCATGCCTACCAAGCTGGCAAGTCTACTGATTCAGCCTTGCACAGTTTAGTATGCAAGATTGAGTCGGCTTTAAGCCACCAAAGATTTGCTTTGGGAGTATTCATGGACATTGAGGGAGCTTTCGATAGCGCCACATACGTACATGTCTTTGATTGCTGCTCTCAAAGAAAGAAATGTTGAACCAACCCTGTGTAAGTGGGTGAATAACCTACTAAAGAACATGAAAGTTAAAACCAGTTTAGGAAATCACAGCTAACAGGTTTTTGTTCATCAAGGATGCCCACAAGGGGGCGTTTTATCCCCCTTCTGTTGAATTTTATGGTGGACAGCCTGTTGGTAGACCTAAACAGGGTTAGTTTGTATACTCAAGGCTACTCTGATGATGTAGTTGTACTACTTGAAGGATTTAACCTGGGTAGATTGTGCAACCTGATGCAGGGGGACTTGCCAAGGTCCAACGATGGTGCACAGAGCATCAGCTCTCAGTAAATCCCAGGAAAACAGAAGCTATTCTGTTTACCCATAAAAGGAAGCTAAATGGCTTTCAGGCATTGACCCTTTATGGGCAAGAATTGCAATTGGTTTCACAAGTGAAGTTCATGGGGGTTACTATTGATAGCAAGCTCACTTGGAGTGCTCATTTAGAGCAGAAAACTAATAAGGCCATTGCTGCCCTCTGGCAAATCAGACGGATTAATTGGCATTGTCTGTAAAAGTGGGGCAGATGTGTTCACACGGGGGTCGGCACCCAGGCACGTGACACACCTCACGATGAACCTTTAGTATAGTTAACTTATCGCCTCAAACGGTTTTGACCAGCTCGCCCTGGTTCGGCCACACCGACCCGCACAAGTTCGCCCGGCGGCGCATCCAAATAATCGATCGATTTTATGCTGTACATTCAAGACCTTGTAACTCTCTTCAGAATTGAGCTTTTTGGCTGAAATGTGCAGACAATTAAGGCATTGGTATAGACTACTTATTCTATCAATTTCATCGCTCTAGCTTCACCCAGACCCATTTTGTGGTCCTCGATCTGAACTGCTGAAAATCGAGAAATTTTTACATCCCATTTTCAAATGCCTTGGAATTTTGCCGAGCACTCCATCTAGGCTCCGCACTTTAGGCGTCAATTAGCCCTTGCATGGGCTCTCCAAAACTGCTTTCAAACCCGTGGGAATCGTTTCGGTTCTCGAGCAGTGGCCGGTCGAAGTTGGTCGAAAATCTGCATTTTTCATGCGTTTTCCAGATGAGAATTACACACTAAGTGCCATGAAATTACCTACCTATAGGGAAATTTTTTACGCACAGTTCACTTCTCATGCTTGATCCCTCAATCGTCTTTCTTTACAGATGCAAAACTAAAACGGATGTGTAGGTATTTGTGCAAAGAAGGATTCTGATCTTCAGGAACTAAAGTGCGTTCAAAAAAAGAGCGAGCTGGCGGTTTTTTGCGAATAACTTTTTATGGAGCTATCGGAGCGACTTGGGCCTCATAACCAAAGTTGTAGAGCAGGTCGAGGTCCGGTCTGGGGTAAACCCTAATCTGTGCTACGTTCACTCTGAACACTAATTTGCGCTACGTTGAAAAAATGAGCTTTTTTCCTAATTCCGATGAAGATGAGCTGACTTCAGAATTCGATTCTAGAGTCCTTGGGGAGTTCAATGATGCTTTCGTGACGTTTCCAGGCCAAACCGTTCCGGAGATATGGCCGATCAAAATTTGCAAAAATTGCGAAAAATGGCGTTTTTTCGAAAATTTCACTAATTTGGGGCGGAAATATAGACAGGCTGATGGTACAGTGGGAAAATATCGAAATTTTTAAAACATATTAATATAACTATACATATATGTTTTTCGCCAATCAAACATATAAATAACACATATAGTTATATGTTTCTGAAAATTGAATATGCACATATTTTTAAACATAAAACATATTTGTGTAAAAGTCACTATTCACATAAATTTTGTCTTAATTTTCGATAATTCAAACTTGAGATTCTGAATTTCCTGTTTAAAACGGTTTGCAACAATTTAGATAGCATACTCAGATTCAATAAGTTTAAGTGAAAATCAGATTTTGAAAAGTTTACTGTCAAACAGCAACCAAAGGTCTTGAAATCATGAATTCCTATAGCAAAAATATGTATATGTTTCCAGAAACATATTGGCCTCAAAACATATAAATTCAAAACATATTTGACATGCAAACATATTGAGAAACATAAACATATATGTTTTCCCAAAAACAAACATATTTATGTTTTAAAACATATACATAAAACATATATGTTTCCCACAGTAGCTGATGGATTTGGTTGAAACTTCCTGAAGAGCGTATTCAGGACCGCTGGAATCGATTTTGACACTTCCGGACCCTAAAAATTTGACCCTGATACCGTAATACGGGTCCCAAGACGAATTCCACAGACATGCCATTCTGCAAGAGTTTTTTGCGATAGAAGGTGGGAGAAAGTTCCTAACAGGCTTTTTCAACATGGAAAATGTGTGTGTGAGCAAAGCATTACTGTAAGGTCAGGGTAACAACTGGTCCCGGCACGAAAGCCTGTTAGGAACTCCAAAAGTTACCTAGAAACTCCAATTTTTAGTCCAGAACTCAACTTGGCAGGCTAGCAATGCCAATAGGAAAATTTGGTGGTGCCTTACAAAAAGTGAAAATTTTGATGATTTTTCATCTTTGAAGCTATATTTCATTGCATTGCTCCACCGTGCAGCCAATGTGTTTTATACCACATTGTAGGGAAGTGATAGGGCTACAATATTCTAAAATAAAAAACTGTTCAGGGTGTTCAGGACGAGCTAGGGGGCCCAAAAGGGGGAAAAAACTTTTTTCCTCAAAAATGGAATTCGATCGTTGATTCTTGAAGTACTCCAAAAGTTACCTAAAAGCCCCAATTTTTAAGTCCCAACTATGATTAGTGAACTAGAAATTCGATGATGAAATTTCGGTCCCATATGTAGTTAAGCAGACCGATTTTCAGCGGGCCATATCTCGTGCATGGAGCGTCGAATCGGGAAATCCTTTGCGGTGGTTATATAACCTATCCATACGTGTTAGCCCTCCAACTTACAGCCCTCTACGCCAAACTTTCAATTTTGGGTCTGAATAGGGCAAAGGGCCAAGACTCGATCGAATCAGAGACTGACTCTTAAGAACGTTGGCACCGACATACACACTAGAACATCAAAAACAAGCATGAGAAATGAACTAAGCGCAAAAAATTACTCTATGGGTCATTTCATGGCACTTAGTGCACAATTCTCGTCTGGAAAACGCATGGAAAAATCAGATTTTTGACCAAATTAGACCAGTCACTGCTCGAGAACCGAAACGATTCCCACGGGTTTGAAAGCAGTTTTGGAGAGCCCATGCAAGGGCTAATTGACGCCTAAAGTGCGGAGCCTAGATGGAGTGCTCGGCAAAATTCCAAGGCATTTGAAAATGGGATGTAAAAATTTCTCGATTTTCAGCAGTTCAGATGGAGGACCACAAAATTGGTCTGGGTGAAGCTAGGGAAGTGAAATTGATAGAATAGGTAGTCTATATCAATGCCTTAATTGTGTGCAAATTTCAGCCAAAAAGCTCAATTCTGAAGAGAGTTACAAGCTCTTGAATGTACAGCATAAAATCGATCGATTTTTTGGATGCGCCGCCGGGCGAACTTGTGCGGGTTGGTGTGGCCGAACCAGGGCGAGCCGGTCAAAACCGGTTGGGGCAATAAGTTAACTATACTAAAGGTTTATTGTGAGGTATGCCACGTGCCTGGGTGTCGACCCCCGTGTGAACATGTTCTTCGCCAGCCTGCCCCACTTTTACAGACAATGCCAATTAACACCCAAAGTAGCTTTTTGGATATATACCACAGTTATACGTCCTACAGTTAGTTATGCTGCTGTTGTGTGGTGGCCACGATTTTCTTATTCTGATGGGCGACCTGAATGCAGAGCCATGCGACCCTGGAAGAAGACACCCACACCTAATTGGACCATTCCATACCGTGGCATCCAACAACAATGGAGATCGCTTAGTGACTTTACCAGCGGACCACAGCCTACGCCTGCCAGGAACATTCTACCCCTGAAAAGACATCCATCGCTTGACTTGGACTAGTCCAGATAAACAAACAAGGAAGGAGCTTGACCACCTGGCGATCAGAAGTCAAGATGCATCCTCAAAAACCAATTACCGTGTGTTCAGAAGTGCAGACATCTACTCAGATCATAACCTTGTAATTATGACAGTCCAAATGTCACCTAAGTCAGTGTATCAAGCAAGGCAGCGAAAGAAACTCCCAAGACTCAACCTAGCGAACCAGAGCACCCATGACAAGTTCACGACGAAGATGCAGAGCCTGCAAACCTTGTACTCCAGTACAGGCAATGTGGAAGAAGATTGGGATGCAACTAGAACGATGTTCCATACTGCCGTGAAAAGCGCTACCACAGAAAGACTGCCCAAAAAAGACTGGATATCGGCTGAGACCTGGAAGGTTATAGAAGAAAGACGAAAAGCTTACCTGCAACGGGACTGGAATGAATACAAAAGGCTGAACAGACAGCGCAACCAGTTAATAAAGAGAGACCGGAACAATATATGGAACTCCAGAGCAAAAGCATTGCAGGATGCGGCTGAGATGAAAAACCAAGGCCTAATGTTCAAAGAACTGAAAGCCATGACAAAACCACAAACCAAAATCGATGGAGCGCTGAAAGATGAAAATGGCCATACAATCCACGAGAGGCATCTGAAGATATAAGACGATGGAAAGACCACTTTCAACAGCTACTAAACCGCCCAGCCCCTGAAGCCCCATCTGAACTTGACAGAGTGACACCCAAACGAACTCCTGGAGGGGAAGAAGACATAACTGAAAAAGAAGTAACTACAGCCTTGAAACAAATGAGAAGTGGAAGAGCACCAGGGATTGACGAAATCACCCCAGAAATGTTGAAAGCTGACAGATGCGCAACCACCCACCAACTAACAGAGTTCCTTAACCTTTGTTGGCAGCAAGAAAAGGTACCCGAAGAATGGCACCATGGGATACTGATCCCTATATGGAAAGGCAAGGGGTCCAGAGAAGACTGTAAAAACTACCGTGGAATTACCCTACTGTCAAGTCCAAGGAAACTGTTAGCCCGAATCATCCTTAATCGTGCACTTTCACACCTTTCGAAAACAAGGAGGACAGAGCAAGCCGGTTTCACCCCTGGAAAGCCAACTATTGACCAGATTTTTTCACTGCGCCAGATTGTGGAAATTGGAAGAGAATTTCGGAGACCACTGTACATGGCCTTTATTGATCTATGGCAAGCTTTTGATTCGATCGACCGAACAAGACTGTGGAGAATACTTGAGCTTATTCAAATCCCGGACAAATTGAGAAGCATGATCAGAGTGTTATACCAAAACCCCAAAGCAGCAGTACGAGCATGTGCCAGGGAATCAGAAAAATTCGAACTTCAGACTGGTGTAAGACAAGGATGTGTGATAGCGCCAACCTTATTTAATGCAGCCATTGACTACGCCATGAGGAATGTTGAGACAGCCACACAGGGCTTTTGCATTGGCCAACACAAGCTGACAGATCTAGAGTTTGCTGATGACATAGTCTTCTTTTCCCACTCCCTACAAGAACTAGAGCTCGGATTGTACATGATCAGTGATGAATTTGAAAAGCTGGGACTGACCATAAACTGGGATAAGACTGAGCTGATGGCAGGAGACTACCTCAACCCCCACCTTACCTGAATATAAATGGGCACCAGGTCAAATTTACCCAGGATTTCAAGTACTTGGGATCAGTGATATCAGCCAGTGGTGCATGTGAACGGGATATTGACCGAAGGATTGCGACTTGTCGAACCAAAATGTCAGCACTGTACAAGCCACTATGGGCAAGACGAGACATTTCGCGAATAACCAAGATGCAGATTTACCAAGCGGTAATAGCTTCCTCATTACTGTATGGCGCTGAAACCTGGGCACTGACTAAAAGAGACGCACAGAAACTAGATGTGTTTGACAATCAGGCGCTGAGACGAATCGAGCAAGTGCAATGGTTTGACTTTGTAAGGAATGAAGATATTCGGAGGCGAACCAAGCAGCCATACACATCCAAATTGGCCCAGATAAGCAGACTAAGATGGTCGATCCGATCCGATACAACTCCTGACGTCATTGCTCTTTCTCCAAGTTGGCATGCTGTAGGAGCGGCTTTGGTGCAATGGCAGATCCAGTTGGTTCCCATTTTATCTACTTGCTGTAACCAGCTTTCGGTGGCCTGGGTGGAGCGTTGTGCCGACGACCAACTCTTTGCAGCAAGAAACTTGCCGCGCCGAGAGGATGAACCACTACAACCGCTAGGGATGCAGGGGCCGCCGTGACTCAGAGGCAGCAAGCTACCCACTGAGCCAACAACGCGGCCGACTAAGATGGTATGGACACCTGAAACGCATGCCTCCAGACGCAACCCCTACCCTGCTATATGAACACCAGTGGCGAGAGCTTGGCTGGAAAAGACCCCTTGGGCGCCCAAAAACCCGCTGGAAAGATACAATCCAAGATGATCTGCAAGAGATACGCGCAAACCCTGAAAACCGACAGCAGTGGAAGCGGGCTCTGCACTCATTGAGGCTCTGCAACGCCCCGACCTAGGGGAAAGCGAATTAAGTCAAGTAAGTCAAGTGTGTGGTGGCCGCGATTGGACCGTGTGGTGTATAAGAAGCAACTGGGCCGTGGTCAACGACTGGTGGGCCTGTATATCACAGGGTCCTTTCGCACCACCCCGACAGCGGCATTGGAGACTCTTCTAGTTCATTCTCCTCTTAGCATTTATATAGAGGCCAAGGCATGGGCAGTGTATGCCCGTCTTGATAGAAACGGTCGCTGGAAGTATCAGGGGCAACAAGTTGGTCATTTGGCGGCCAAGTTCAGGGCCCTGAATCAGGTTCCTTTTTTTGTTTTTACCGAAATGACAATGTGGTGCCTAGACACTCTTTTAAAAAACCTTTCCAGGCTTTCATCCCTCCACAGGAGTGTCATACATAGAACTGCTTCTCTAGATACTGGCGCCAAGTATGGTACAAATATCGTATGTGACGTCAAGTGTGTGAGTGTGATACATTGCATTGCTGCTTGAAGACTGAATGCACAGCTTTATAAAGCTTATTTCTTACAACTCAGCAGTCTGCGGCTAACTTAATGCTTACCACAGCAGGCAGTTTCCACCAACAAGCTATATCATCCCAATATCCACCGACTCGCCAGCTGATCTCCAGACAATCTCGGATCCAACAACTCGAGTTACAATTGTCCGACGGTTCGTCGTTTCATAATCTATGTGATGAAAACCGAAAACAAAACTATCCATCCAGCTCAGACGTGCATGTGGGTACTTTTCACCTCCAGGCCCTCGATATCCGCCCAGCCAACTCTGCGCACCCTTGCTCACCTGTACCACAGCCTTGTTCTGCTTGTCACTGTGAATCGCCGCCAATTCCGCCCCACACAGGTGCTTCTTATTTGCTGCCAATTTATCGGAAAGCAAAAAAATGAAGGCAAACGTATCGGAAAGCTGTTTCCAACCCCCTCGGAAACGTGTTTTCAACCAGTCGCAATTTCAGAATTTGTTTGTTTAGATGTTCAGGTGACGCTTGCAGTTGAAATTGTTAAAAAACAACTTTAAGTATACCATTTTACCACATTAAACCAAGCCAAGACAATCTGAAAACCACATGTCGAAAACCCAGCCCGAATGTGTCGAAAAGCCAGACCGAACATGTCGGAAACTAAGGCCGTGAATGTATGTTACCTGCACCTTATGTGGTACCGATACTTTATATGACGTTAAGTGCCTGCCATACATGTAACAGCTCTGAGCCGACCTTGGGGAGGGGGTAGGGGGTTTCCTCAGGTGGGGGGTCGAGGGGGGTTTCGCCCAGGGGGTCCCAACTTTCAAAAAGCTCCAAAACGCCTGGAAATGCGTTCTTAGCACGTGTTATTCAGTAAGGACCCTAAAAATCACTATTTTAATCTGCCCAATAGCGTTTTAGAGCTAAAAACAAGCTAAATATGAAAAAGGTGCTTCCAAAAAACACCGATTTCTCTTAAATATAAGCAGTGGAAACGCCAAATTCCGTTCCAAAAGGCTTTTCAAGCGAATTTTAGGCTAAAAATTAGTGATTTCTGAGCCAGTTTGTTAGTACTGTACTGGGAGTCACTACGTACTATTATGAAACAAGAAATTGGAGGTTTTCCTGCTCATCAAAATTCTCTGCATGATTGTACGAGTCTGAATGACGGTGAATGCAGTATCCGAGCTTGTCAGATCGTAATTTTATGAAACGCGGACCCCAAAAATTGGGAGATCACTACTTGCGTCGATTAGTGTTTTGAGTTTGTACGTTGTTGGCCATTTTTTTGTTCCAATAGGGCCACCGTCCTTGGGCTTGTGCGAATATTGTTATGTTTATGCTTAATCGATACCTAATCGTCATATCTACCGATATGCCCGTGGGCAGACATATCTGTCGGAGGACTGGAATGCTACGATTGTTTTAGTAAGTGGGGGTTCCGGGGGAAATCGGCCGATAATCGATGAAGTAAGGCGATATGACGAGCGCGTAATCTGAGATAGCATGCAGTAATTGGTGGTGGATGTGCTGGTGCATAAAGCAATAATGTACAAGTCAAAAGTAGTTGTTTGATACCGGATTTGGTCATATTTGTTAAAGATTTACAATTTGGGTGCGCACGTTTTACAGGATTTGTTCGAGACAAAAAAACACGTATCTAAGATAAAGCTGAATATAGCATGCAGTAATTAGATGTTGATGTGTAAAATAATAATCAGGAGATCGTGAGGAGTGGTTTGATACCACATTCAAAATTCTGTGTTCAAAATTTGAAATTCGAGTGATCTCCCCAACGGAGAACGATCGCAAATTGCTGTCTCTCTGAAGCCATTCCAAAATGCGGACTAGAATATGAGTAAATCGATTCCCGCCATCTGCTATCCGTTTTAAATTTTCATGATAGTATACTTGTATTTTTGGGTCGGGGTTCCCTTAACCTGTCTCGGGGGTGAGGGGGGGTTGGCCTTTTCAGCTAAGGGGTAAGCCCCCAAACCCTCCTAGTACATGTATTGTGCCTGACTGTCTTCTATGCATTGCTGCTTGAAGACTAAATTCACAAATTTATTAAAAGTTATCAACCGAAGCAATCTCAGCCTAAAGTAATGCTAAATACAGCAGACAGATTTGCCCAACACTCCACATCATCCCACTGGCCGAGAGCTCGCCAACTGATCTGCAGGCAATCCTGGTTCTCGCAGCCAGAGTTGCAGTTGATGGCGTCTGGAGTCCTGCTACTACCAACCCAATTGTAATCTACCTTATGAAAACCGAAAACAGAACCATCCATCCAGCTGAGACGTGCGTGTGGATACGTTTCCCCTCCAGGCCCTCGATATCCACCCAGCCAACTCTGCGCACCCTTGCTGACCTGTAACGCAGCCTTGTTCTGCTTCTCACTGTGGATCACCGCCAATTCCGCCCCACACAGGTGCTTCTTTGCGGTAGCTCTTTGCATACATTGGCTGCGCTTTGTAGCTTCAAAACCGTAGATCGCACCATCTGCGTAGGTCCATCTTCCACTGCTCTCTGCACAAAGATAGATGGCGAGCAGTACATATGCAAGAATGTACGAAGCAGATATACTTACTTGGATCGGCCACCCAGTCACCATCTTCACATTTCAGATCGACCAATCTAGTTGATCCGCATGAGACCGTTGCCCCAGCAGCCTTGGTGCGTTTGCTTGCTTTGGCTCCAGTAGTGTCAGTGCTGTACACAACCTTCAGGTCTGGATCCTTCTTAGCAATGTCGAATTTCTTGCAGAAAACTGAAACACTATCACAGAGTCACGAATTTCACTCTAGCTCAAATCCATAAACCCTGTTTCAGTTGAATGCCACAGGCAGCTGGGTAGAGTTTAGTGCAAGGCCCATCACCCCATTTTTCTTTCTCTTTGAAGTTTGTGGCAACGCAATGGGTCAGCTTGCATGCACTTTTGTTGTTGGTGCACTTGATGCCATAGTGCGATGGGTTTTTTGACTTGTCCTCGAAAACGTTTGCATAGTCGACGAGCGATCCATCCACCCAATTGAGCACGGCCCATGGATAGACTCCTCCTCCCGGCCCTCGTTGTAGTCCGATGTATGCAGGTCGTGAGAACAGCTCTGACACCAGCTTGTTCTGTGCATTTGTATGGATGCTGGCTAGGGTGGCACAGGTCTTCTCGCATCCGACCTTCATCTCATCCCAGGTACCAACTTTACGACCGAATGGGGCTATCCCGAACAATGCGTCATCCTGATATTTCCATAAGGATTCGCCTGAATAACAGGTTTTATTGAACAGCTAAAATTGGAGAGAAATTTTGAATAGCTGTTCAGTGGCATCCAGTTTCCCTTTTCACATTTCATTTTGAGCAGGTCATCGGAGTCGGAGCAGTGGATCCTTGCAACCGTTCCTTCCTGGGCAGTTGTTTTAACTGCTGCAGGGCTGTAAAAGAACTCCAATTTTGGATGGGTTTTGATGAATGTGGGACACGGATCTGCAATTATTGCAGAACAGTGTTCTCTAAATGAGTTAAGAAATCTGTACTGGCAAAAGATTTGCTGAGACTTAGGTAAAGTTCTATGGTTGCCAACCAGAAGAGAAACCGGGGTTGCATGGCCAAAAGCTATCGGAACAATGATCTAATTGTTGGGCGAGCTTTACAAATGCAGAGTGAATGCTTAGATAATGAGAATTACTGAAAGCTGCCTATTCATATTTAGATCTACTTGTTTGTCAGTCTAGTAAAGAGCAATTGTTTGCTAACACTTCTAAGGAATAAGCAATGATAATAATTAGCCACTGCTACTGTGGGAAACATATATGTTTTACGTATATGTTTTAAAACATAAATATGTTTGTTTTTGGGAAAACATCTATGTTTATGTTTCTCAATATGTTTGCATGTCAAATATGTTTTGTATTTATATGTTTTGAGGCCAATATGTTTCTGGAAACATATACATATTTTTGCTTTAGGAATTTATGATTTCAAGACTTTTGGTTGCTGTTTGACAGTAAACTTTTCCAAAATCTGACTTTCACTTAAACTTATTGAATCTGAGTGTACTATCTAATTTGTTGCAAACCGTTTTAAACAGAAATTCAAAATCTCAAGTTTGAATTATCGAAAATTAAGACAAAATATAGGTGAATAAGCGACTTTTACGCAATATGTTTTATGTTTAAAAATATGTGCATATTCAATTTTCAGAAACATATAACTATATGTGTTATTTATATGTTTGATTGGCGAAAAACATATATGTATAGTTATATTAATATGTTTTAAAAATTTCGATATTTTCCCACTGTAGCCACTGCCCATCTACAGTACAACCCAGGAACAGTTTCTGGGATGACTTAAGTTTCTGGCCAAACGTTTCTGACCTCAGTCTTTGCAGTTTCTGGCGATACTGGGTGTCTGTCCCGGATTCTTGCTCCATGTCAAAAGTAACAATAGCCTGGCTCGGGGTCGGGAGTAGGGATGCAACCGAATACAACAATACCGAATACCGAAGCAGATTTTCAGAACTGAATAATACTGAATTATATAGAATAATACCGAATATTGATTATTCGCAGCGCCATTGCAAAATATACTGTCTAACTACTATTTCTTATTTTTTGCTAAACTTTTTTGCTGAAAAAGCTGTATAGTGACATATTGTTTGAATGCTATAGATTTATCCATGCCTTTAACTAAAACAAGCCCTATTTGTGTCGTTCTTCTGACGGTAATGAATGAGTGAAACAATTGCAAACAAACAATTTCAATAGGCGCGAGTTAGGCCCTGATTAATCATGTGAAGACACAGCACAAAGACACCAACCTCACCACACTGATGTGAACGGCGCAGACAGAGGTTGTTAGTGCGATACGCGGACCAATTAAAAGGGTGCCTTACACCGACTGGGTGGTGCTTTACGACGACTGGCTGGGTGCCATACGCCACTCTTCTGGTGCGATATGCTGACCAATTAAAAGGGTGCCTTACGCCGACTGGGTGGTGCTTTACGACGATTGGCTTGGTGCCATACGCCAACTCTTCTGGTGCGATATGCCGACCAATTCAAAGGGTGCCTTACGCCGGCTGGGTGGTGCTTTACGACGACTGGCTTGGTGCCATATGCCAACTCTTCTGGTGCGATATGCTGACCAATTTAATGGGTGCCTTACGCCCACTGGGTGGTGCTTTACGACGACTGGCTTGGTGCCATACGCCACTCTTCTGGTGCGATATGCTGACCAATTCAAAGGGTGCCTTACGCCGACTGGGTGGTGCTTTACGACGACTGGCTTGGTGCCATACGCCACTCTTCTGGTGCGATATGCCGACCAATTCAAAGGGTGCCTTACGCCGGCTGGGTGGTGCTTTACGGACGACTGGCTTGGTGCCATATGCCAACTCTGCTGGTGCGATATGCTGACCAATTTAATGGGTGCCTTACGCCGACTGGGTGGTGCTTTACGACGACTGGCTTGGTGCCATATGCCAACTCTTCTGGTGCGATATGCTGACCAATTTAATGGGTACCTTACGCCGACTGGGTGGTGCTTTACGACGACGACTGGCTTGGTGCGATACGCCACTCTTCTGGTGCGATATGTTGACCAATTAAAAGGGTGCATTACGCCGACTGGGTGGTGCTTTACGACGATTGGCTTGGTGCCATACGCCAACTCTTCTGGTGCGATATGCCGACCAATTCAAAGGGTGCCTTACGCCGGCTGGGTGGTGCTTTACGATGACTGGCTTGGTGCCATATGCCAACTCTTCTGGTGCGATATGAAGACCAATTCAAAGGGTGCCTTACGCCCACTGGGTGGTGCTTTACGATGACTGGCTTGGTGCCATATGCCAACTCTTCTGGTGCGATATGTTGACCAATTCAAAGGGTGCCTTACGCCGACTGGGTGGTGCTTTACGATGACTGGCTTGGTGCCATATGCCAACTCTTCTGGTGCGATATGTTGACCAATTCAAAGGGTGCCTTACGCCGACTGGGTGGTGCTTTACGATGACTGGCTTGGTGCCATATGCCAACTCTTCTGGTGCGATATGTTGACCAATTCAAAGGGTGCCTTACGCCGGCTGGGTGGTGCTTTACGATGACTGGCTTGGTGCCATATGCCAACTCTTCTGGTGCGATATGCCGACCAATTCAAAGGGTGCCTTACGCCGACTGGGTGGTGCTTTACGATGACTGGCTTGGTGCCATATGCCAACTCTTCTGGTGCGATATGTTGACCAATTCAAAGGGTGCCTTACGCCGACTGGGTGGTGCTTTACGATGACTGGCTTGGTGCCATATGCCAACTCTTCTGGTGCGATATGTTGACCAATTCAAAGGGTGCCTTACGCCGACTGGGTGGTGCTTTACGATGACTGGCTTGGTGCCATATGCCAACTCTTCTGGTGCGATATGTTGACCAATTCAAAGGGTGCCTTACGCCGGCTGGGTGGTGCTTTACGATGACTGGCTTGGTGCCATATGCCAACTCTTCTGGTGCGATATGCCGACCAATTCAACGGGTGCCTTACGCCGACTGGGTGGTGCTTTACGATGACTGGCTTGGTGCCATATGCCAACTCTTCTGGTGCGATATGTTGACCAATTCAAAGGGTGCCTTACGCCGACTGGGTGGTGCTTTACGATGACTGGCTTGGTGCCATATGCCAACTCTTCTGGTGCGATATGTTGACCAATTCAAAGGGTGCCTTACGCCGACTGGGTGGTGCTTTACGATGACTGGCTTGGTGCCATATGCCAACTCTTCTGGTGCGATATGTTGACCAATTCAAAGGGTGCCTTACGCCGGCTGGGTGGTGCTTTACGATGACTGGCTTGGTGCCATATGCCAACTCTTCTGGTGCGATATGTTGACCAATTCAAAGGGTGCCTTACGCCGACTGGGTGGTGCTTTACGATGACTGGCTTGGTGCCATATACCAACTCTTCTGGTGCGATATGTTGACCAATTCAAAGGGTGCCTTACGCCGGCTGGGTGGTGCTTTACGATGACTGGCTTGGTGCCATATGCCAACTCTTCTGGTGCGATATGCTGACCAATTTAATGGGTGCCTTACGCCGACTGGGTGGTGCTTTACGACGACGACTGGCTTGGTGCGATACGCCACTCTTCTGGTGCGATATGTTGACCAATTAAAAGGGTGCATTACGCCGACTGGGTGGTGCTTTACGACGATTGGCTTGGTGCCATACGCCAACTCTTCTGGTGCGATATGCCGACCAATTCAAAGGGTGCCTTACGCCGGCTCGGTGGTGCTTTATGATGACTGGCTTGGTGCCATATGCCAACTCTTCTGGTGCTTCAGAGGACCATTACGGCTATTTTAGCTCCGCCCACTTTTTGCTCCTTTTCTGTCCTTCTGTGTAGTGTGACGACCGTAACTATGGTACATAGTTCCACAACACTACATAATGTACAACAAAAAGATTTGTATTTTTCCGAACCTATGCTAAAAAAGGCAATTTTGTTTTCCTTCATGCTTCATGTTCACATTTTACTATATAAACTCCAGTGGAAACAAGAGCAAGATAAGAATTGCGCTTGATTAGTAAGGGGCCGTCCATAAACTACGACGTTCAGAGAGGGGGGTGGGGGCACCCCGAAAAACGTCGCTGAACGTCGCAGGGGGGGTGGGGGGTTTAGGGAAAACGTTGACGTATTTCTGGCCTTTTTTGGCAAGATTTAACGATTGCAGAACAAACAAGAAGGGATAGAAAGTGAAACGTTTTTGACACATTTTATAGTTTTACAGCATCACCTCATGGTACAGTATGTTAGCGTAATTTCTAAAATTGAAAGACGAATCTGTCCGACATGTGGACTGTATTTCCCTTCGATCAAAGCTGTCGGGCGTCATAAAGCTGCTTTACACAACCGAACGAAAGTTTCTGTTGAGATAGAAATTGAATCTGAGTCTGACTTGGATTCATCAGACTTGTTGGTCGGTGCCCTCTGATGCTGCTGAGGAACCGATGCACATCTTGACTCAGGAAGAACTGCATGAATCTCGAAATATTTTTGAAATATTTCAATGAATCATTGTTTCCCCACATGCACATGTGGATTGCTGCCTAGTACTGCTCTTTCAAGATTTGTTGTGGTGCCGACCGTTTAAATATGTGCACAGATTTTTCTATTGTACCATTGCATTTATGCAGTCAGAAGCAGCTGCAGATTCTGAACGAAAGTTTTATTTCGGGGGGGGGGGGGGGGGTGTTGCCACCCAAACGTCATATTTTTAGGGGGGGTCATGACGAAAACGTCGCTGAACGTCGGAGGGGGGGGGGTGCAAAATTTTGAAATTTTGAACGTTGTAGTTTATGGACGGCCCCTAAGTGAAAGTTCTAAGAAAATTTGGTCTTCTTGGCAGGAGATGGCGAATGACTGGCAGCAGCTTTGCTGTCAGATGCTTGCTCAGCGCTTGGCTCCATGTGACCCAGACTTTCGTGACCAGCTGCTGCAGCCCCTTCAGCCCCTTCAGCCACCCCTTCTGGACCAAATGACGTGCCATGTTGTTGTGCTTGACCGGCTGGAAGCTGCAAAGTTTCCAGACCAGAAGAGCTGGCTTCACTTTCAAGATGACTGGCAACACCTCCTGCACCTCTCACTTCCTTTGGGGATCCGAGCAAATGCGATAGAAGGATGGTGCTGCGGTTGCAACTGAACTGGTCTGAAGGCGCTGGGCTCTCTGTTGGCGTGTGGGACTGGGTATAGATTGACAAAATGATCAGGTCGACTGCGGTGGCGAAACCATGGATATATTCCAGAGGGAGGTAAATGCTCTGCTTGTGCTGCCGAGGGTGGATGTTGGGCTGCTGGTAATAGCTGTTGGCTTGAGTGCTGCATTGGAAGCGAAGAGGTAATCGGGCCTGGTGCCGATGCTGCCTGCTGGGCAGGAAGTGAACTGGTTGCAGACGTTGAAGGCAATCCTGCTTGAGCTGAGGCATACCAGTCTCCAGTTGAACTCGCTTCCACAGGGTTTGACCTCCATAAAGATTCATAGATCGTTGCACCAGTGTTTTCCCCATGAATAAACTTAAGCGGTGCTTCGAAGTTGGCTGGCAGCTCCTGATGTACATGTCACATGTACTTCCGCTGTTCCAACGTGATGAACTTTTTGACCGACCTGCCCATAAACATCTGCAATGCTTGGATCGTGGGACGGTTTAGCTCCAGCTGGCAGTCTCAGTGTAAGTGTCTGAGACGACACTGGTCGCCTCACTCTTATTTTGACATGGGCCAGTGCTTCCTGTTCTTTCTGCTCAGCCGTCGGCACACTGATCTGAATCTTCTCATTAGCCTGGGCTTTATGCGGCAGTGGAATCTCCAAAACCTGCCCAGCTGGAATGTCCTGGTAGACTTTCACCTCTGCACTGCCGATGCGCGGACTGGTTGGATGGTGTGTAGCAAAGATATCAAACTTGGCCTTACGGGTCCTATCTGAATTGATATTTCTTGAGAATCGGATGTACGCACGTTCGCCAGGTGACTCTTCACTGAAATGCAGTCTAACCCTTGCCAGAGGCTCTGCAAATTGTTCGATAGCGTTGGCGATTCCTTCCATCATTCGTTTCTGGCGATTGCTCTCACACGAACAACACTTCTGCTGCTGAAACTGGCAGTCTGGGACAGAGCCGGCTCCTAAAGAGAATGAAGTGGTCTTAGTAAATATGTCACTCAACTTATCTCAAGCTCATCTCAGCTATTAATGGTTGCTGCGCAAGAATCATCCTATGTAATTGTCGCCTTACCAAGTAGACAGTTGTTGAGACAATTCTTCTTGCAGATGCACTGTTTACACACAATAACGCACTTTTCTTCCTTGCCCGCATGGTCGTTGATAGGTCGCTCTATTTGTTTTCTAGCTGACATCTCAGGAAAGAAACCGAATGAAACAAGTAACAGATACAAGATGAACATCTGAAAAACAGAACATGTCACAACACAACGAAACACAACACAGCACATCGCGTCCTTCTTCTGCAGCAAGTATTTTGAAGGCTATGGGACACGGAAAGGGCCTAACGTGAATGCTAAACAGAAACCTAGATGGTTGTCAAACAATCGATTATTCCAAGCATTGTTTTGGAGCTGATGCTTCAGAAAAGTAACGGAATGAAAGCAGTAACAGATACAAATGAACGCCTGAGAGGCTGAACATGCATTACAACAAAATGAAATACAACAGAACAAAAAATATCGAAAAATTATACTTACCAACATGCTTGGTAGAACCTATCGAGAGAACAGATAAAGAAGCAAATATCTCACAAACTTTGCATATTGGCAGCATACAGAAAATGTTGTGCTAAGTATGTTTGCTCAACTACATTTAGGTATGGGCAACCACTATTGCTGTTTGGTATTGGATTTTCAGAAAACAAATTTTTGGCTAGATTTTGAGTAAGAAAACTAGAAAAATCAGATCTATCATAGTCCACTTGTTTCATTTTAGCTCTTTGGAAGACAAACAACCATTTCATGTTTACATTTTACTTCATGAACTCCAGAGGAAACAAGAGCAAGATAAGAATTGCGATTGATTAGTAAGTGAAAGTTCTAAGAAAATTTGGTCTTCTTGGCAGGAGGTGGCGAATGACTGGCAGCAGCTTCGCTGTCAGATGTTTGCTCAGCACTTGGCTCCATGTGACCCGAACTTTCGTGACCAGCTGCTGCAGACCCTTCAGCCACCCCTTCTGGGCCAAAAGAAGTGCCATGTTGTTGTGCTGGACTGGCAGGAAGCTGCAACGTTTCCACACCAGAAGAGCTGGCTTCACTTTCAAGATGACTGGCAACACCTCCTGCACTCTGTTGCATCGACCTCTCTCTTCCTTCATGGATCCGAGCAGATGCGACAGAAGGATGGTGCTGCGGTTGCAACTGAACTGGTCTGAAGGCGCTGGGCTCTCTGCTGGCGTGTGGGACCGGGTATGGATTGACAAAAAGGTCAGGTCGACTGCGGTGGCGAAACCATGGATATATTCCAGCGGGAGGCAAATGCTCTGCTTGTGCTGCTGAGGGTGGATGTTGGGCTGCTGGTAATAGCTGTTGGCTTGAGTGCTGCATTGGAAGCGAAGAGGTAATCGGGCCTGGTGCCGATGCTGCCTGCTGGACAGGAAGTGAACTGGTTGCAGACGTTGAAGGCAATCCTGCTTGAGCTGAGGCATACCGATCTCCAGTTGAACTTGCTTCCACAGGGTTTGGCCTCCGTAAAGATTCATACATGGTTGCACCAGGGGCTTCCCCAGTAATCAGTTCAAGTGGTGCTTTGAAGTTGTATGGCAGCTCCTGAGTGGCATGCACTTCCGCTTTTCCAACAATACACAACTTTCGGACCGACCTGCCCATGAACCTCAGCTATACTTGGATTATGGTGTGGTTTAGCTCCAGCTGGCAGTCTCAGTGTTAGTGTCTGAGGTGACACAGTTCGAGTGACGGTCATTTTGACATGGGCCAGTGTTTCCTGTTCTTTCTGTGCATCCGTTGGCAGACTAATCTGAATTTTCTCATTAGCCTGGGCTTTATGCGGCAGTGGAATCTCCAAAACGTGCCCAGCTGGAATGTCCTGGTAGGCTTTCACCTGTGCACTGCCAATCCGCGGACTGGTTGGATGGTGTGTAGCAAAGATTACCACACGGGCATTTTTCTCCCTCCCTGCATTCACACCTCTTGAGAATTTGATATACGCACATTCCGCAGGCGACTCTTCACTGAAATGCAGTCTAACCCTTGCCAGAGGCTCTGTTAAGTGTTCGATAGCATTGGTGATTTCTTCCATCATTCATTTATGACGATTGCTCTTGCACAAACAACGTTTCTGCTGCTGGCAGACTGGGACAGAGCTGGCTCCTAAACAGAATAAAATGGTTTTAGTAAGTATCTCACTGAGCTTGCATGAGAAACAGTTCCAAATCTGCTAACTATACACCTATAAAACTTGACAAACGAATGCATGTAGGTCGTTACAATCTCGTTTTTATCTGACTGTTTTTACCATTAATGGTTGCTGCGCAAAAATAATCCTATGTAATGGTCGCCTTACCAAGCAGACAGTTGTTGAGGCAGTTTTTCTTGCAGATACACTGTTTACAAGCAACAACGCACTTCTCTTCCTTGCCCGCATGGTCATTTTTAGGTCGTTCTATTTGTTTTCGAGCTGACGTCTCAGGAAAGAAACCGAATGAAACAAGTAACAGACACAAGATGAACATCTGAAAAAGAGAACATGTATCACAACACAACGAAACACAACACAACACATCGCGCCCATCTTCTGTAGCAAGTATTTTAAAGGCTATGGGGCACAGAAAGGGCCTAAACTGAGTGGTAAACAAAAACCTAGATTGTTGTCAAACAATCGATCATTTCAAGCATTGTTTTCGAGCTGATGCATCAGGAAAGTAACCGAATGAAACTAGTAACATATACAAAATATGCGCTTGGTAGGCTGAACATGCATCGCAACACAGTGAAACACAACATAACACAAAACAACGCAAACTAATACTTACCAACATGATTGGTAGAACCTATCGAGAGAACAGACAAACAAGCAAATGCCTTACAAAATTTGCATATGTACCCAGCATATAGCCGATGTTGTGCTAAGTACAGGGTGATTCACATATCCAGCCGGGTTTCGCAAGCTCAGAACGTTTTTGTTTGTGGACCGAATCGGCTGATTTTTGGATATGATGTGTGGACACACTTCGCATTTTACTGTTTCAAATTTTAGCTTATTTAATCAAGAAATGACTGAAAACGGGCAATTCTACCGCAGACTGAAATTTCCAACATTGGCCCTAGAGATATTTGGCTTCTGCGCGATTAGGCTAGTGTTTGAGTGTTGAAAAGATTCTTAAACCATAGTGGGTTGACGCTTTATTCACTTTTCAACGGAAACCGACATCTTTAGCAGTTGTGATAGCTTTTTCGGTGAAGGAACGTGCAAAATGCGCTGTACAGTTTGAGTGGACCAAAAGCGCTGTGATTGTGAAATTCAGGTTCCGCCTGCAAATTGGGATAGAACGCGAGCCTCCAAGAGATACCAGCATCCGCTGGTGGCATGAATGGCTGTTGCATGTTGAGCAGATAATCCGGATGTTGAAGGTTGAGGCTGACGCCGTTTGGGAAGAAATGTGTGAATTCCTGGAAGAGGATGGTATTCCTGTTGTGCTATGGCAAGGTTGCATGCCTTCTGTTAAAGTCTGCTGCTCTGGAAGCGCAGAGGCAGTTGGGCCTCCTTTAAATGGGATTGGATGTGAACTGGTTGCAGACGTTGAAGGCAATCCTGCCAGAGCTGAGGCATACCGATCTCCAGTTGAGCTCGCTTCCACAGGATTTGGCCTCCATAGAGATTCATATGTACTTGGAAATCAGAACATAAAGTGTGATAAATGATTGGTCTCTCAAACGGTTTTCGGTTTTAGCGCTAGTTTCCATTTCACACTGTCCATTCCTAAGTAGAACAGCAATTTTTTATAAAATTGCAGCATCACTGCATACTTATTTGACAGAACAATGCTCAAAATTTCAGTTACGCACTTGCACAAACGTACAAGCAAAAAGTATTTACCTGTCTATTTTATTTTATTATAAGCTACATGTATTGAAAAATAATAATCAGACGGCCCCCTGCAGATTAGAGCGCTTGATCAGAATCAGATTTGGCTCCATCAGATTAGAGCGCCCGCAAGTGTAGAAAACACGCTAATAGTGCTGGCCGCCAGAATTAATTAAAACATAACTTAGAATGAACAGATTTGTTCTAAAATAGAAAAATATAGGTTCAAACTAAGGGCTCGCTTGTGCCAAAAGCACATGCCTTTCCACCTGCTAGTTGTTGGATAAACTGTGCCAGAAAAAAGAGCAAAGCCGACATAAAGCCAAAGGATCGGGATCTGACGGTAAAAATCAAAGTTCCCTAAAATTCCGAAAATAAGCGACGTCGTTTTTTGCTAACCTTACCGCCTCCTGGTGCATCATCAATCGTCGCATTTCAGCTGAGCCCCCACTCCCACAAGGAACGATATTGTTTATGGGCGGCCCCTTAGGAGCAGTATCTCGATGTCTCTGTACTTCTCAGTTTCATGTGTTAAATCTTTGGGCTTTATGACATTCAATCCCAGACCATTTTGGATAGTGATTGTCTAGCCCTTTGTATGAGTACTGATATTATTTGCCTGCTTGTACCAGCTAGACTAGTGATTCAGCAATAGCGCAGTCACCAACAGGTTGCTTAAAATGCTGTTATCGGTTTCAGAAGGCAATAGCTGAAGTAAATTTGCATAATTTCCAGTTGTCTGTTTCTGAAATGAGACATTGCTGCATTCATTGAAGCATTGTCTGGTGTTGCTTGCTAGCAACATGTTGCATCAGTCTACCACCCTAACCTTTGTAATAGCTTCAACCTACTTTCTAACAGGTAGGTACGATTACGAATTAATATTACATGCAAATAACAGACTCTCCAGTCTGCAACCTCTCCTCATTCAGTTAACGAGAAATAGACAGACACATACAAGTATCGGGGTGGTTTGGCGGGCTATCCTCTAGCTAAAAAGGTCAAAACCTCCCCAGCCCCCAGACAGCTAGACCCCTCCAAAACCCGCAAATACAAGTTGTACAAGGGTACTCATTAGACTGGGCTCAGAAATTACTAATTGTTAGCTTAAAATGTGCTGTAAAAGTCAGGATGATTACAACATATGTGGGTGGCCAAATGTAGAAACAGTTAAAGTTCAATCACTTTTATCACAGTACAGATTTGGCAAAAATTGATAAAATAGCTTGATGTTTGACACCAAATTCTAAAACTGAGTCTCAGTTGCAGAAGGCAGCACCACTGAACCGAAGAGATTCCGCAATAGCGCAGTCACTAACAGGTTGCTTAAAATGCTGTTAAACGGTTTCAGAAGGCAATAGCTGAAGTAAATTTGCATAATTTCCAGTTGCCTGTTTCTGAAATGAGACATTGTGCATTCATTAAAGCATTCTCTGTCTGGTGTTGCTTGCTGGCAACATGTTGCATCAGTCTGTCACCCTAATCTTTGTAATAGCTTCAACCTACTTTGTAACAGGTAGGTACGATTACGAATTAACAATACATGCAAGTAACAGACTCCCCGGTCTGCAATCTCGTCTCATTCAGTTGACGAGAAATAGACAGACACGTACAAGTATCGGGGTGGTTTGGCGGGCTACCCTCTAGCTAAAAAGGCCAAAAACCTCCCCTGCCCCCAGACAGCTAGACCCCCTCCCCAACCCGCAAATACAAGTTGTACATGGGTACACATAGAACTGGACTCAGAAATTACTAATTGTTAGCTTAAAATGTGCTGTAAAAGTCAGGATAATTACAACATATGTGGGTGGCCAAATGTAGAAACAGTTAAAGTTCAATCATTTTCATCACAGTACAGATTTGGTAAAAATTGATAAAATAGCTTGATGTTTGACACCAAATTCTAAAACTGAGTCTCAGTTGCAGAAGGCAGCACCACTGAACAGAAGTATGATATACTGCACACTGGGGTCTCCACCCATGATGCAGTGGCTGTCTATGAAGATGCGGAAGGGAACAGTCGAGAAATATACCCCCACAAAGACAACGAACACTACTTGACCCTGAAGCAGACAGACCGGCTCAGATTCTACGTGATGCCTTTGCTTGAGGTGCTCACTAACACCGTTACTTACACTCATCTCAAAGAAGTGGACATACACTCAATTCAATTTCAAGTCAAATTCTATGATGAATGCTTTCTGAAGAAAGTCCAGCAACATCTTGAGAAAGTTCTTGGCTATAAAGTTAAAGCTCATCAAGTGGGACCCTACATAATGCCCCAGCTTACACTGGCTATGGAAGAAGGCTCTATGTTTAGTGCCCAAGTGAGGCTGCCGGAACGTGTGTTGCCCCAAATAGCTCAGAGTAAAAGAGTCTGGTTCGAACTCTGGGCACACAACAAGAGTGCAGCTAAATCGTTCCTTACTTACATCTATGAGAACGATGCTAAGGAGCTGGTCTTCAATGACTTAAAGCTGAAGTACTCAGGCAAAGTGGGAAGTGCTAGCATGAGAACCATAAGTGTTGAAACGAACAGCGTGGTCAACACTAAGACAATGGCTAAAGTAAACATGCAGTTACCTAAGGCAAAAGAAGTCTATATGGCTGGCAATGATATGAACCAAGTTGTGAAAGAGGCCACCACTAATGTGAGAGCCTCTCAGACAACACAGAATAATTATGTGGATGGTGAAGCTAGTCTTTCAATTGCATCGGTAAGCAAAGCATTCAACAGTCAGGCACTTAACGCCGTTTATGGTACCGACACCATATAAGGTGCCGGTACCATATATGGTGCCCCCACGTTCGGCGACTGTGGTGGTATCATATATGGTACCGGCACCATATATGGTACCCCTACCCATGGCCATTTTCACATTTTGGGATACAACATACCTAAAGCCTGATAAAACAACGAGCTTCTTGCGTGACAGCGTGCTGTTCAGTAACAAATCAAATGGAGAATATTATGCCGATGAGAAAGACATGAGCAAATTATCTGATAATGCAGAAACCCAAGAAAATATTCAAATCACATGGGACATCTGCTTCAGGTTAGTTCCTTCTAGTCCTACAACTTATACCAACTTCAGAGATGTAACAGAGTGCCGTTTTCCGTTTTCTTGTTGTTGTGGTAAGTTTCTACCATTCAGACTAGGAGCAACCAACTGCTCGGCAGCAGGATGAGACACAAGCTCTGGTAGCCTCCGTTAACAACTACCCTCCCCATTTGCAGTAGATGTGTGCATGACAGAACCGCTTTGGTCCCCAATTATCTACTTGCCAATGCCTTTGCCAGGTTTCCAACCCAGAAACACATCGCATCCATGGGTGCTGGCAAAGCCAGATCAGATGACATCTTGTAAACAACAGCTGGTGCCTGACGTCACACTGTTCACTCGCTGCTTAGTGGTTTACTCTGACCAGTTAGGCCCACAAGTACCAGGGGTTTGTGGATCATTGCGCTAGCTAGAAAGGACAACCCTCATGCCCCCCAAGGCAGTTTAGGGACCCCAACTTCAAAATACAACTCTACAATTTAATAGCAGTTCAAACACTTACAAACTACAGCAGTTGAAGCACCTTAGTTGGCTTCTCTGCAGTGAACCAATTTCAGCTGACGTCAGCGTTTGGGGTTTATCAGTTGGAGCGAAGTACAGCAAAGAGCATAACGAATCTGCTACCAAAGCGTTTCAAGAATACATAAAACGGCGAAAGTACACGAAGTTTAACAGGACCCAGTTGAACAAGGCATTGCGAGTAGGAAAAGCACAGAAAGAAGTTGGTGGAGAAACCTTTGCACTGAAACCGATGAACCTCTACCGACTCAACACAGACTCGCTCCACCTCAGCAGATTGTTAAAGGTGGCATCTATCCAAGTCAGGGAAGTTGAGATCAAAAGTGAAACCAAGTTTGTTCTGCCAGAGACAATTCAAGAGTGTTCAGGTAAGATTAGCTTAGTTCAAGAAGTAGATGATTGCACAATTGTGTTTGTTGTTGCAATGGCAGCTAGCAAAACCAAGTCTACTGGATTGAAAGCTGCAAAGAAACAAGTGGCTTAATTATTTCACAATCCCAGACTATGACGTTCATGTTAATAATGTTGATGGACGCCGGCACAGTTGGTGTAGTGGTTTAGGCCACATGGCCACTGTGCGCGACATCGTGCGCTCATCCACTCTGTGGGGCAAGTTTATTGCCGCAAAGAGTTGGTCGTTGGCATAAAGCTCCACCCAGGCCACCGAAAACTGGTTACAGCGAGTAGGTAAAATGGGAACCAACTGGATCTGCCGTTGCACCGAAAGCTGCTCCAAAAAGCATGCCGCATTGGAGGGAAGATCAACGACGTCAGGAGCCATCTGAGAAACCAGCCATAAGGCCAATATACCGGTTTAGTGCCAGTGGCCGGCGGGCGTTAGGAGCTGTCTGCACCATGACGTCACTATGCCAGGCACTCTCTTAGTACCTAACACCCAACAGCATGGCCAGAGTGGCTTGGCAGTGAAAGAATGGCAAACGTCTGAGATGACGATATCAGGGCTCACAAAATGGACCGTGCAGGTCTGGTCTGCTCATAGGGCTGTACATCATATGGCCCCCCGCCACGTCAGAATGGATCGGATCGAATGTTGATGGACAATGACAATGACCTGGAGGATGAGGAGGGGAGGAGGAGGAGGAGGCAGCAGTGGCGACGGTGGCGGCGGCGGCAGTGGCATAGGAGGCAGTGGAGGAGTAGGAGGAGGTTAGGAAAATAAGGAGGGGGACAAGGAGGAGGAAGAAGCAGAGGAGGCCTGGGAAGGAGGAGGAGGGGGAGGAGGAGGAGGAGGAGGAGTAGGAGGAGGAGGAGGAGGAGGAGGAGGAGGAGGACTTAATAGTCTAGCTAGTCACATCATAGTCTGGAATTGTGAATAGACAAAGATGAAGTCATTAACTAAGGCTGAGAAACCAGGAAAACAGTCTGCTCCAGTAAGTGAGCAGAATTCTATGATTATGGAGAAAACCTATATCCGATACTGCAACAACCCCTATGGCTTGTGCCTGCCTGTCTGGTGGGAATATGACAAGAACGCCAGTAAAGATGCATTCATATATTTTCCATTGTTAAAAGTGGACACAGGCAAATTGAAAGTGCTCTCAACACCAGTTAATTACAAAGTGAAACTGCCTGTCACAATGAGGAATAACTGTTACAAGAAAAGACTGCAGTACTTCCTAAGCACAATGCAAAGCAGAAAAATCCGAAGCTACCAACTCTGGCCGCTACATCTAAACAGTCTTCAGTTGTCATGGTCTGGTGAACCTCTCATCGCTAATATAAGCTTTGAGGGACCTAAACGCAGCAAAGTGCAACAGAGAGTAGTCAACTTTTACATAACTGCTGACTCAAAGCAGACTGCAGAAAGATTTATCAAGCTGCTGCAGTACGGCCCCTGGGCCTTGAATTCTCTTCAGATTCGTTACAGCATGCTGGCCCAGAAGGTGCAGAGCAGAAAGATAGCGATCGCCTTCAGCACAGTGTCAAAGACTGACTTCTTTACCAAGCTTCAAAACAAGCTCAAATCTACTGATCAGTACTACCTAACTTCACGTGACTATAGAAGACTTTGTCAGGAAGTGTCTCAGAATGTCCGGGCAACCCAGATCAGCACTGGAAACTACATTGGCGTCAAAGACCAGATCGATTTGACCCAATTCATCATGAATAAGTTGAAGGATGCTGAGTTTGTGGTTACAGAAGCATCTTCAGACATTTGGCGCTCAACATTTTGGGATAAGACCTGGACCAAACCTGACAAACTGGTCAAACTACTAAAGAATTTCAATCGCACCACAGAAGCTGGCACAGAAAGATTCCGTGTAGACAAGCATCAAGTAGAGAAGTACGATGAAGAGAACAATGCTAATCGCAAAATGGTCCATGCCATGGAGTCAGCTGGAGGAAGCGTTGGATATGGTACTCTTTCAGTGGGCGCCAACTACGCTGGGTCCCATGGCTTTGGAGAAAGTGTGAACAAATCAACCAAAGCTGGAGATAACAGCACTTATAATGTAGACAAAGCTACCCTCAACAACCTGCTTGACAGCTGGGGCGGCTCATATCAGTGGTCTGGCCTGAAATACAAGTTGAAGCCCATGAAGCTTCATAGAATCAATAAAAAAAGAATCACGTCTAAAGATTCATTTTCGATCATGCTCAGAAACACCAGAGATGTGACTGTAGAGAGTGCTTTGGCGCTGAATGCGGTTTTGCCTGGCGAAAACGACTGCACAGGTCATTTGTGATTGGTTGGGTAGTGTGTTAGTACTGTACTGTTTATTTTAGGTGAACCCGAGTACACAAGCACAAGCACAACCACAACCACAACAACCACCACAACCACCACTCCACCTACCACATCAACGCGTAATGTTTGACAACTACAGGAATTTTCAACCTATAAGACCGGGTCATATAGCCGGAAACTGCCTAAATTTGGAATATCTTTGCATCAATTATGAGACCCACTCAGGTGTTGCAGGTGGAAAACTAAAAAGCCAAACTACATAAGAAAAACTGTTTTGTACAGCGGTTTATGGTTATGCTATGGTGATGTAAATTTGAATTTTGATTTGAATGTAGTTCTTTAACCCTGTTTAGGGTTTCAAATCAACCTAAAAACTCTCTCTAGGCTTTCTAAGTGCTACAACCCTGTTTTAGTAAAAACCATTAATCATTTAAAAGTAATCTGAAACTCTAGGGCCGGGCTCTAAAACTAGCTTAAAAATGCTAATCAGGGTTAAAAATAACCTGAAAACCCTATTTAGGGTTTCTAAGCAACAGAAAAACCCCTTTAGGATGTCTAAGTGAGCTGAAAACCCTTACAGTAAGTACAGGTTTAGAAACGCAAGATAGGGTTTAAAAAAATCCCCCCAGAATCCGGCTGCGGGAAATTTTCTCCGAAAATCGAGCCTGGGGAAAATTTCGCCAACTACATGTATGAATATATTCAGTCAATTTTAGTAATAATGTGCCTTTTGAACGTTTAGTACCATACAGTAATTGGACTCTGATCAATGGAATGGGTGCAATGCTAAACACCAAGAAATAACTGTTTAACTCCATTTACAGTCAGTCTTCTACCAACCCTCCATTCTCTTTCTTTCAGCTGTTCCCTTTGGCTTTCTGATCAGTGGCGGTTTAAGTGCTGACGCAGAGAGATCGATGGAAGTGTATTACCCAGACAATCCAGAAAAAAACTCTCTGCCCAACGTTCAACTGCCTCGGAGCCAATTCCACACTTCTGAGTTCGTGAATGGAACTGTCTACATCATTGGAGGATACAATGTAGACAATTCAGTGAAGAGAGTGCTCACCTTTGACCCTTCAACCAACCGACTCTCCAGTGCTCCTCACATGCAACTACGTCGAGATAGTCATGGCAGCACTGTTCTGGGTGGAATCATCTATGTGTGTGGTGGACGATACAAAGACGGAGGTAGCATGAAGGAGTTGTCATCGTGTGAGCGGTTCCACCAAAACAACTGGCACTCAACTGCCTCGATCGCAACTGGCATTGGTGGCAGTTGATGGGCGGATCTACGCCATCGGAGGGATGAACAGTAGTGGACTAGTTGTTTCGCGTACAATGGAGAGCTACTCTCCAACGTCAAATTCTTGGACATCCGTCCTCGGTTCCATGCATACAAAACGGCGGGCTCACTCAGCCACAGTGCTTAACGGCCACATCTTTGTGTGTGGAGGAGTCGATCATGGAATTAGAGGATCTGGGCTCTCCTCGTGTGAGCGCTATGACCCAGTCCGCAACATTTGGACTCAAATTCCATCAATGAATAAGAGCAGAGGCTACTTCAGTTTGTTATCAGATGGGACTCGACTGTTTGTTGTTGGTGGAGATGGAGACACAGATGCAGATAAAACAGTGGAGGTGTTCGATCCAAAAACAAATAGATGGACTCTACTCAAACAACGACTCGTATATAAAAGAGACCATAGTTCAGCTGTGGTCATCAGTCGGTGAGGTTGTGTAGTGAGTGAAACTGATCTGCTCCATAAAACTAATTAATAAACTCTGTGAAAAGGCTACCAATTGCTGCCGAGGCTCCGATTTCTGAAAATATTCTTACTGCAACTGTACATAGATTGTTTACAGCACAGCTGTAATTCGTAATTAACTGTCGACTCTCTGTGCCTCAGAAAGTTTTTTGTTGAAAAATTAACAGATTTGGGGACTGCTGCTATCAAAACATGTAAAATATTATATTATTTCGCATAACAGCTGCAAATATGAAAATACTATTAGACAAAAAATTGAGTTAGTCCGTCCTTTGCTAGTACGGTAGGGCCAAATATTCGGTCTAAAAAGGTCCATCAATCAAGCAGATCAAACCAGGCATAGAGATCCTTTTTCCTGCAAATAGAGTGCTGCACAAACACACACAGCGAGATTTATTGCTGACTATATCTCTAAATTTTGTTATTGTGATCATAGATGTACCACTGTAACAGTTCCAGACCGGCCTGGGGCCACATAGGCCAGAACCCCCACCCGGATAGGGACCCCGCGACAGGATATTTCTGGCAAATAATTTTTTGAGCAAATTTTTGCATTTTCTTTTGCAATTTCAGACACAAAAATTAAAAAAAAAGTTTTATACAACGCACATGTACAACCCAGTAATAACCCAAATAGGCCACATGCGAGGCAATCAAGAGCGGGCTGAGGCGGGACTCAAACCCTCTATGTGTCTTACGCCGCGTGCATGGGAGCCGACATGCTCACCAATACACCACAGACGCAGACATTAAATTGGCATAATTGCCTGTAAAACAGTACGTTTTAGTTGTGTTTGAGCCAAAATTAGCGATTTTTGACGATTTTTAGCCGAAAACCGCGATTTTTGAGCGTTCTTTAGTGCCCAACCCCCTACCAAAATTTGGGCTCAGCCAAGGCTGTTGGGTCGGTTTTTTCCTCGGTTTTTTCGTTTTTTCCGAAAAAAAAGGTTTTTTCGAGGGGCTCGGAAAAAACTAAAATGCGGAAAAAACCCAAGCGAGTTCTTAAAGGAAATAGGCACAATAACTGATTAAATTGGCTTCAAATGCTTTGAATTTACGTTAATATAAGCCTTACAAGCATTTCCATGGCATAACTTAGCTGTTTTTCGCAAAAAACCCGGTACCATTTTCACATTCGAGATTCAGAGGGCAGTCAGAAATCATCAATTTTCAATTTCAGAGATTCCAGAGAGTTGATATTCTTGTGCTCCACCATAATGATGTGTGCCTTCTGCTAACAACTGCCCACTTTGGTAGTGCTGCTCCGGAGGCCGAGAGCCACTCCGGCCAGTTTCAATCGGGATCGGAAATGCGCTGCTTGCAGACGCTGCATGAGCTGAGGCATACCGATTTCCAGTTGACCCCTTGCAATTTGCATATTAGGGGGAGTTGGGGGCTCATAGTTGGTGCAGGTTAGTTTCCCCCAAACAGCTTAAAGAAACGGTCTCATCGTGATACATCATATCAAACAATAGGCACTCTTCTAGGATGCAGAAAAAGATTTTTACATGTATCTGTTGCTCAAAGCATGCGCACCCCCCCACCTTCAACTGAGTAGAGAAAAGGCCCGGACACCTCAAATTCATAGCTTAATACACTGGCTCTTAATATCTGTTAAAAAGCTCAATCGAAGGCCAACAGAGCATTCCCGGCCGCCAGCAACCCCCTGGAGCCGGAGCAACACAGCCTCAAAGTTGGGTCGGCAAGGATTTTCAGGTTCATTTTCTGGTGTCTGACAGTGTCCATTCAAACGATCACCCTTCATTTGTTTCTGAAGCTAGCAACCAATCAGCGATTGTGACGCTTCTGGCGCAACCGCGCTAAACTCAGCGCATCTCCTTTTACTACATTGACTTTTAATGTTCTTTTATTTAATTTATGGGACAGTTTACATAGTTGGTTGAACTACAGGTGCCAATTTTTTGGAACACGTTATGCAAGTGAAATATCAGCTGCTTTGCGCAGGAGCGTTTGGGATGCGTGATTGAAACGGACATTACAGCTAGTTTAGCTCAGCCCACTTCTTTCTCCTTGTCTGTCTTTGTGTATCGTGCGACGACTGTAACTATGTTACATAATTATACAACACTACATATTATTTGTACATTTTGCATTTTTATGAACGTATGCTAAAAACAGTCAATTTTGTATCGCCCGAGTAAGAGTTACAGTTGGCAAAATATTGAATTTCAGGAATACATAACATATACATATACATATATGTATATGTTTTCCAAAGTCGAATACATATACATAATATGTATTTGTATTTTTTCAAAAAATATGTACATAAAATACATATTATACATATTTTTTCAAGGCCAGTTTTCAGTTGAAAAAATGCTGCTAAAACAGTTGTTTGTGACTGAAACGAGAAAGGGTCTACGTTTGGACCTGATTGGCATGAACTTAAATCAGTACTTCAGTCAAATTAGCAACAATTTACACAGTCAAATTCTGCTAAAAATCCTCCATGTACAGACAGCCATTTTACGTAAGGTGTGCAATGAACTTTGTTTTTGACACCGCAGCAATAGCCGATGATTTCGTTTAGGTCAACTATCAAAAGAAAAGACCATTTTCTCCTGCCATTGAATTTGAAAATCTAAACGTTCCCTCATTAGAACTCGTTTTGGTCGCCTCGCACCACTCTCAACAGTGATGATATGTATTATTCAGTTAAACACCAAATCTATGGTTTTTCACCACTGGAGCAAATTTAGACACTGGCATCCCGAAGAAAATGTAATTTTCTGCTGTGGATGGCAGGCTGAGACTTAAAAATGCACCATTTCATCAGAAATTCAATATGTATTTTCAAATATGTATTTTAAATACATAGTGGCCTCAAAATACATACACATAAACATATTCTTTGAGCAATACATATACATATACATATACATATATGTATTCCAAAAATAATACATAATATGTATTTTTTACATATACATATACATATATGTATTCCACAGTAGTAAGAGTAACACAAAGCCGTCGGAGCGACAGGCCACGAGTCGCCATATTTGACATATTACGTAGCCTAACTAAATAACAAATGGTGCGGCAAATTTTGCTTTTTTACCAAGGCCGTAAATTCGCCCAAAGACTTAGCATTCACAACTTCATTAGGCAGTTGATTCCAGAATTTTACCATCTTATGAGTAAAAAAGTTGAGTCTACAATTTAGATGTTTCTTAGAAATAGGGATAGCTAGCTTAGCTTACAATCATTTCCTCTGGTTCTGGTCACCTTTGACCTCTCAAAAAATTCTGAAAATTCTACATCTACAAGGCCGTAAAAAATGCGGTACACATACTGTAGATCTGTCACAAATCGTCGGTATTCTAATGTTTCAAGATCCAGAAGACGCACTCTGCTCAAGTACTCGCCATAGAGTCTATCCATCCCTGTTAATCTTCGTGTAAAAGATCGTTGGACACTCTCTAACAGCCGTATGTCCTTATACTTATATGGGTTCCAAACTGGAGAAGCGTACTCGAGCTTAGGACGAACAAATGCCTTAAAAAGTTTTAGCAAAAAGTCAGGATTTTTACTTGTAAAGGCTCTATGAATAAGGTTTGCGCGTTTACCGGCCTCTCTGGCAATTTTTACACAATGAGAGGAAAAAGACACGTACGAAAAGCGGTCTAGCCCTACAAGAACTCCTAAATCTCGTATTTCAGAAACTGTCTGTATTTGCGTCCCTTCGACTAAGTAATCTAACTTAGGGTTTGAAAAACCAATATGCAATACTGCACACTTATGTAGTGCTAATGCTTTGTATATTTCATGCTTCATGTTCACATTTTACTTCATAAACTCCAGAGGAAACAAAGTCAAGATAAGAATTGCGATTGATTAGTAAGTGAAAGTTCTAAGACAATTTGGTCTTCTTGGCAGGAGATGGCGAATGACTGACAGCAGCTTCGCTGTCAGATGCTTGCTCAGCGCTTGGCTCCATGTGACCTGGACTTTTGTGACCAGCTGCTGCAGACCCTTCAGCCACCCCTTCTGGACCTAATGAAGTACCATGTTGTTGTGCTGGACCGGCTGGAGGCTGCAACGTTTCCAGACCAGAAGAGCTGGCTTCACTTTCAAGACGACTGGCAACACCTCCTGCACTCTGTTGCATGGACCTCTCACTTCCTTCAAGGATCCGAGCAGATGCCACAGAAGGATGGTGCTGCGGTTGCAACTGAACTGGTCTGAAGGCGCTGGGCTCTCTGCTGGCGTGTGGGACCGGGTATAGATTGACAAAAAGATCAGGTCGACTGCGGTGGCGAAACCATGGATATATTCCAGAGGGAGGCAAAAACTCTGCTTGTGCTGCCGAGGGTGGATGTTGGGCTGCTGGAAATAGCTGTTGGCTTGAGTGCTGCATTGGAAGCGAAGAGGTAATCGGGCCTGGTGCCGATGCTGCCTGCTGGACAGGAAGTGAACTGGTTGCAGATGTTGAAGGCAACACTGCTTGACCTGACTCATACGTCTGACTTGCTTGAGGGATCGGACTATAATAATTCTGTTGCAAGTCCGCTGGTCTCAGGGCAGTGGGCTCACTGCTTGCATGTTGAGCAGATAATCCGGATGTTGAAGGTTGAGGCTGACGCTGTTTGGGAAGCAATGCTGCTTGAGCTGAGGCATACCGATCTTCAGTTGAACTCGCTTTCACTGGGTTTGGCCTCCGTAAAGATTCAAAGATGGTTGCACCCCTGCCTTCCCCATGCATCAACTCAATTGTCGCTTTGAAATTGATTGGCAGCTCCTGAGTGGCATGCACCTCCGCTTTTCCAACATGCAGAACTTTTTGACCAACCTGCCCATACACATCTGCAATGCTTGGATTGTGGGATGGTTTAGCTCCAGCTGGCAGTCTCAGCATTAGTGTCTGAGATGACACAGGTCGCGTCACTGTCATTTTGACACGAGCCAGTGCTTCCTGTTCTTTCTGGGCAACCGTCGGCACACTGATCTGAATCTTCTCGTTAGCCTGGGCTTTATGCGGCAGCGGAATCTCCAAAAGGTGCCCAGCTGGTATGTTTTGATAGGCTTTCACCTGTGCTTGGCCAATCTTCTGACCGGTTGTTTCGTGTGAACCAAAGATACCGAGACGGGCATAAGTCTCCCTCCCTGCATTCACAGTATTTGGGAATCGGATGTATGCATGCTCGGCTGGTGACCCTTCACTGAAATGCAGTCGAACCCTTGCCAGAGGCTCTGCAAAATGTTCGATAGCGTTGGCGATTTCTTCCATCATTCGTTTCTGGCGATTGCTCTCACACGAACAACATTTCTGCTGCTGAAACTGGCAGTCTGGTCCTAAAGAGAATAAATTAGTCCTAGTAAATATCTCACTCTGCATATCTCAAGCTCATCTCAGCCATTAATGGTTGCTGCGCTAAAATAATCCTATGTAATGGTCGCCTTACCAAGTAGACAGTTGTTGAGACAATTCTTCTTGCAGATGCACTGTTTACACACAGCAACGCACTTTTCTTCCTTGCCCACATGGTCATTGATAGGTCGCTCTATTTGTTTTCGAGCTGACATCTCAGGAAAGAAACCGAATGAAACAAGTAACAGATACAGGATGAACATCTGAAAAACAGAACATGTATCACAACACAACGAAACACAACACAACACATGGCGCCCTACTTCTGCAGGAAGTATTTTGAAGGCTATGGGGCACGGAAAGGGCCTAAACTGAGTGCTAAACAAAAACCTAGATTGTTGTCAAACAATCGATCACTTCAGTCATTGTTTTCGAGCTGATGCTTCGGAAAAGTAACCGAATGAATCCAGTAACAGATACAAAATGAGCGTTTGATAGGCTGAACACGCATCACAACACAATGAAACACAACATAAGACAAAAGAACGCAAAATAATACTTACCAACATGCTTGGTGAAACCCGTCAAGAGAACAGAGAAAGAAGCAAATGTCTCACAAAATTTGCATATATAGCAACTATACAGCCAATGTTATGCTAAGAATGTTTGCTCAACTATGTATTAGGTATGGGCAACCATTATTGTTGTTTGGTATTGCATTTTCAGAATGCAAATTTTTGGCCAGATTTTTAGTAAGAAACTAGAAAAATCAGATCTATCATAGTCCACTGTTTGAAATCTTTGAAATTGAGTTACCTAGGACTAGGGTACTGTTGTTTGGGTATGGGATTTTCAGAAATCGGTTCGGTATGGGTAGGTATTCGCAAAAATTCCGGTATTCCGGTATTTATTCGGTATTTTCTGAAAATGTTTTACAAACTCAAAACACTGAATTTCCCAATGTACAGGACCATGTACTTAGTCATTTAAAAGGTCAGAGGCAAGAAAATTCGTCAAAAGCTATGGGATTTACAGTTTTTAGGAATTTTTCGAAATTATCTTTTAGTTTTACTGGAGTGAAAATCGTTTCTATAAGTAATTTTGGCTAAGAGAAATGCTTCCATTGTACTGTAGTTTTAACGCCTGCTAGTGTACAGTCTAAGGAGATCTAATGAGCAGTGGCAAAATGCGGGGCTGTTTTGTTGATTGTGAATGTACTGCCCATCAAGTGCATGGAGACTTGATTATTAGGAGCAGTGTGAAGTTTTAAAGTCGAAAGTAGACCAACGCTTTCTAATGATAAAGCAAGTCTGGGACAGGAAGTAGGGCCAGAGGACTAAAAATCCTTCAGATTCGATATGTTGGAAGGATAACGTAATGGATTGAGTTTTTTGTGCATCAAAAATGCAAAATTACAAAGAAATCATTTTGTTTATGGGGAATTTTCGATAAAAATTGCACTAAGCGTCTAAATTGGTCTAATAGCTACGTGCTTACAGTATTTGGACATCAGGAGAATACAAGCCGATCTTGTATTTGTCTATAAACTGCTTCATGGGATAGTTGATATGTCATACGAAGAGTTTTTCTCTATAGCACCCCAAACTGTAACTTGTAGCCACTCTTTACAACTATCTGTTCAACGAGCACGGTCTAACACAAGACATTTTTCTTTTGCTTCTAGAGTTGTCCCGATATGGAACAGTTTACCTGATAATGTGGCCCATGGGTTGGTATTCCCAAAAATACCCATTTTTCGGTATGGGTTCGGTATATCAACAGTTGACTAGGGTCATGTTTGGGCTTTGTGATTATATCTACATCAAAAGTTTTGAATCCTGTTGCATACTATATCGATTTTTGCCGATCAAATACACACACAAAAATACACGTTTTGAGTAAACTGCTTATGCATAATAATGTGTATCGGAAGTTTCAGTGTGTATGTGTATGTGACAAACAATGAGGCAAAGGTCTGACAACATTTCCAAATATTGCCACCATGCAGCCAATGTTATGCCCACATATGTACGTATAGAGAAATAGACTAAATAGTGATAAAGCAAAATCTCTACATTTTATCAGACAATTTCGCTTATACTGAATAGATTTTATTTCATCAACAGCACAGGACACAAGATCTGGATAAGAGAATTGATTAGTAACTGATAGTTCTAAGAAAATTTAGCCTTCTTGGCATGAGATGGCGAATCCCCTGAAGCACTTCTACTGTCAGATGCTGTCTGAGCGCTTGGCTGAATGTGACCAGGGTCTTCGTGACCAGCTGCGGCAGACCCTTCAGCTACCCGTCCTGAACCGATGGGAAGTGGCGGTCTTTCCAGACCGGACGAGCTCGATTCACTTTCAACATGACTGGTAACAACTCCTGAACTCTCTTGCACAGGCCTCTCACTTGCTTTGGGACCGAACAAATAATTCTGGTGCTGTTGGAACTCCGCTGGTCTCAGGGCACTTGGGTCACTGCTTGCATGTTGAAGAGATAAACCGGATAACAAAGGATCACTCGGACTGTGTTTGGGAAGCAATGTGTGAATTCCTGGAAGAGGATGATATTCCTGTTGCGCCCCGCCATAATGATGTGTGCCTTCTGCTAACAACTGCCCGCTTGAGTAGTGCTGCTCTGGAGGCAGAGAGAAACTCAAGCCAGCTTCAAATGGGACGGGAACTGAACCGCTGGCTGAGGCTGAAGGCAACGCTGCCTGAGCTGACTCATACGTCTGACTTGCTTGAGACGTCAGAACAGGCTGAACAAAATAATTCTGTTGCTGCTGAAATTCCTGTGGTCTGAAGGCACCAGCCTCACTGCTTGCATGTTGTGCAGAAAACCCAGATTCCAAAGGATGAGGTTGGCTGTATTGAGGATCCCATGGGGGAATTCCAGAGAGATGATATTCTTGTGCTCCACCATAAGGATGCGTGCCTTCTGCCAAGAACTGTCCACTTGAGTAGTGCTGCTCTGGAAGCCATGAAGCAGTCGGGCCTGCTTCAAATGGGGTCGGATGTGAACTACTTGCTGAGATTGATGGCAATGCTGCTTGAGCTGACTCATACGTCTGACTTGTTTGAGATATCACAGCAGGCTCAACAAAATAATTCTGTTGCTGCTGAAATTCCTGTGGTCTGAAGGCACCAGGCTCACTGCTTGCATGTTGTGCAGAAAATCCAGATGCCAAAGGATGAGGAAATGTGCTGCTTGCAGACGCTGGAGGCAATGGTCCGTGAGCTGAAGCATACCGATTTCCAGTTGAACTCACTTCCACCGGGTTTGGCTTGCGCAAAGTATGATAGATGGTTGCACCAGGTTCTTCCTTTCTAATCAGCTCTAGCGGCGCTTCAAAGTTGGCTGGCAGCTCCTGATGAGCGTGTACTTCTGCGCGTCCAATTCTTATCATTTTGTGACCGATCTGACCTTGCATATCTACGGTAATTGGATTGTGGTCTGGGTTAGCTCCTTCTGGCAGTCTCAGTGTTAGTGTCTGAGGTGACAGACTTCGGGTCACTTCCATTTTGACATTGGCCAGTGTTTCCTGTTCTTTCTGTGCATCCGTCGGCAGACTGACATGAATCCTCTCACCAGCCTGAGCTTTACGCGGCAGCAGAACCTCATAGACCTGTCCAGCTTCCATGTCCTGGTAGGCTTTCAGCTGTCCACGGCCGATCGTAGGACTTGCTGGATGGTGGGTAGCTTTGATATCGAAGTAGGCATGCGATTTCCTGTCTGAATTCACAGTTTTTGAGAATTTAAAGTACGCACGTTCGGTAGGCGCGTCATGAGTGAAAAGCAGTCTGAGCCATGCTAGCGGCTCTGTAGCGTGCTCGATAGCGTCGGCCATTGCTTCCAGCATTCGCTTCTGGCGATTGCTCTCACATGAACAACATTTCTTCTGCTGAGGCTGGCATTCTGGGACAGAGTCGGCTCCTTAAATTATGAACTGTTGCTAGTAAGTGCTGGCATTCCAACCAAATTCGCAAATTACGTTCGGTCTTTATGTCTTTGATGTTGACTTATTCTTAGCACCTACACTACACTGACAACTACATTGGTAACAGTACAATATGGTAAAATTGGGCAAAAAAAGACAGTATTTAGGTTCTCCCAATTAGTTTTATTTGGTAAATTTTGAATATATTTTGAAATTAAATAAGTAACAAACCGCCAGGGAAATAACGACACACATGGTATAGTAAATCTTATATGGCAGCGATACCAAATATGGTACCGGTTTAACCTCAAGTGGTCTGTTTATGGTATCCTTTCACGATTTGAAGACGGGATACCATACCTTATATGGGCTTAGTACTACATATGGTATCACCTGAGGTTTCGATCGAACGGTGCCATAGATGGTACCGATAACATGTCTGTCTAGTACACCATATATGGTAGCACCCCCCCACGAGTGGGGACTTCCCCGTAGTGGAGGGGGCATAGGCAGGCTTGGTTTGCTCCGCAAATCAAAGCTGTTTTACTGTAACTTTACTGTAGATAGGTGTAAGAGGGGCTCGGGGGGTTTTCCTCCACCCGACTTAGGCCAGACCGCCCCCCCCAGTAACCCCCGAGACGATTTTTCCAACCCCCATCCAATTTCCTGGCAATTAATTTTGTGAGCAAATTTTTGCGATTTTTTACGTCAAAAACTGTCCAATTTGCCTGTAAAGCAGCAGTTTTAGCTGTATTTAAGCCCAAATTAGCGATTTTGTCCAATTTTTAGGCGTTTTTTGGTGCCCAACCTCCTCCCTAGAAGTTGGGCTCAAAGCCCCCAGCCGATGCCAAACCCCCCAACCCGCTCCCCATTTAGGGGGATAAACTGTTACATTGTGCTTCTAGTCAGGCTTTGATCGCCGAAGCGACAAAATCAAGTTAATTCGTGTCTAATTTCAAGGCCATTTTACGAAATTTGATTAAATTCTTGATTTGTTTGACAATTATTTGAAAAAAAGTAGTTAAATTGCAATCTGTTTGGCGATTCTGACAAAAAATTAAAATTTTGATATTAACTGTTATTTTGATTGGAAACAACACACCCAATCTTACTTGATGTGTGATTTAATGTCACTGATGGCTGGTGCACCTGTTGCCGGTACGTTATGTATTTGGTCACTTACCATGTAGACAGTTGTCGAGACAATTCTCCTTACAGATGCACTGTTTACACACAGCAACGCACTTTTCTTCCTTGCCGGCACTGTCGGTGAAAGGGCGTTCTGTTTGTTTTCGAGCTGACGTTTCAGCAAAGTAGCTGAATGAAACCAGTAATAGATGCAAGATGAACATCTGAAAAACTGAACATGCATCCTTCATAACACAACACAATGCTTACCTGCATTCTTGGTAGAAAACAGTCAACAGAACAAACAAAACAAAGAAGACTGTGCTACAAAATTTGCATGACATGCAGACAATGTTGTGCCTGATGAGTTCAGTCCTTCAGATCTGGTCTAACAAAAGTTCTGTAAATGTGGCTGGGTTTTCGGTTTGGGTGCAATTTTCCTGACCCAAAATTGGGTTGTATCTGTAAGTGTATAGATTTTCGCTGTATAATGTGGATGGAAATTTGTGTATACACATTCAACAAAACAATGCCTAGTTTTGTGTATAGTAGTTTGTGTATGTTTGCAAATTTTTGGTCAGATTTTGCATCAGAAACGCTCCAAAAATACAATCTCTCAAAATTCATCGTCTGAAAACAATGATAGCTTTGAAATTAAGTAACTTGGGGCCATTGTAAGGCTTTTTGAGGATGTCAACTGGTTTATTACTGCAAAAGTGTAGAAATTTTGGTTTTCTCTTCCAAATTTTAACGACTTCTGCTGATCAAACACACATGCACAAAAATACGCATTTTCAGTACTGTTTGTGTATGGTAATGTGTATTAGAATTTTCAATATGTATGTGTATGTGTACACATTCAAAAAGCATTACTATATATTATGAGTCAGTGTCTGAATCGATCGAGTCTTGGCCCTTTGCCCTATTCAGACCCAAAATTGAAAGTTTGGCGTAGAGGGCTGTAAGTTGGCACACTAATACTACTTGATGAGTTATTCAACTGCTGCTGAGGAATTCCCAATTCGACGCTCCACGCTCGAGATATAAGCCCGCGAAAATCGGCTTGCTTAACTATGGGACGAAAATTTCCAACTTGAATTTCTTTCTTACTGACAAGGGTTGGGACTTAAAAATTGGGGCTTTTAGGTAACTTTTCGAGTAGATTAAGGACCTACATTTTGGTGTAAAATATTCAAGATTTGAGAGGTAGGTTTTTGAGAAAATTCACTTTGAATGTCCAAAACCTGGAAAAATCGCCAACTTTCACTGTGCTCGGAAATGTCGCAAACGATTCCTAGCCTTTAAATCGTAACTGAGACCTAAAAATTGGGGCTTTTAGCTAACTTTTCGAGTAGATTAAGAATTTTCAGTCCAAAATTGTTTTCCATGAAAAAAATTTTTTTGCCCACCTTTGGAGCCCCCTAGCTCGACTGGAATCCCGTCTATACATATTTTTTTATTTTGGAATTTCGTAGCGCTATTCAAGAGCTACATTTTGGTATAAAATATTCAAGATTTGAGAGGTAGGTTTGCGAGAAAAGCGACTTTGAATGTACAAAAACCTGCTTTTTTGTCCCTATTGTCTGGCGATTTTGTTCATTCAAAGTCAATTTTCTCAAAAACCTACCTCTCAAATCTTGAATATTTTATACCAAAATGTAGGTCCTGAATAGCGCTACGAAATTCTAAAATAAAAAAGTGCATCTAGTGGGGTTCCAGTCGAGCTGGGGGGCTCCAAAGGGGGGCGAAAAAAATTTTTTTTCATCGAAAACAATTTGGACTGAAAATTCTTAATCTACTCGAAAAGTAGCTAAAAGCCCCAATTTTTAGGTCTCAGTTACGATTTAACATGCATTTTGCGAGAAAGTCAACTTAGCTATAAGGGAACGAGGTCAAGCAACTTTTTTTCCCCGATCCGGCTGGTGTCGAAATATGTCAAAATAGATACCAAACGAACACCAACGGTGCATGTTCGAACATCGGGGACCCCCTAGAACCTGAGCTGTGCCCCCTCAAAGTTGGGTCACCAGCCACTTTTTGACCAATTTTTTGTGTCTGACAGTCTCAACTCAAACGATCACCATTCTCTCATTTCTCTAGATACAGAATTGGTCTGCACATGGTTCGATAGCTCTAAGGGTGGCCTTTCTAGCGCTCTACCCCCAGGCTTCCGGAACGTACCCGGTTAGCGAGATATTCTCGAAAAACTAAAAAATTTCCGAAAAACACTGCCTGATTTTTTTCCGAAAAATCGTTATAACTTCTGCCAGATATGCGTCGTCCGTTAGATATTTTAGATAATGATACAACACTAAACGCCAAACAAAACTAACATATTTCGGATCCAAATTGTGGTTGGTGGGGGGGGGGGTGTTTTGCGATTTGAAGACTGTCGAAAAAAATTTTTTTGCTTAGAATAAAAAACAAACCAGTCAGTCTGATGCAGGTTGACCCGCTGATTCCGAATATGCACTCGGATCGGCCGGATTCCTTCTGGTTCGGGAGTTATTGACCTCCAAATTCTCGACAGACAATATTTCTCAAGTGGCACTCCTCATTAGCATGAGTAAGAAGCGTGCTGAAAAGCAGTTTTTCTTGTGCAGTTTTTGCTGCTGATTCCGAAAATAACTATATTTTCTCTCTGCGATGCCGATTTTGGAAGATATGGCCATTTTAAGAATTTGCAAGGAAAATGTATGAACTTTGCATGCCATAGCAGTTTGAAAGGTGACTCAGTTCAGACATGTGTTGGGCACAGACCCATGCAATTTGCTTCATCTAATGCAGTTTTTCACGCTGATTCTGAAAATGAGAGCCGTTTTTCAATATGCCCGCTCCCACATGAGTTATTGCCTCCTGGTGCCCTGTCATTTATGTCATAAGTGACTGATCAAGGAAATTCATGAAATGGCTCCTATTAGGTGTAGTTTTCTTCGCTGATTCAGAATATGACGCTATTTTTGCGGTACAACCACTGGCCCGTGACTTATGGTTTTATCAATACCCATGGTTTCCGGTGGAGTCATCTTGAAATAGATAATCATTGTTCCGGCACTTTCAAAGGGAATCATGTAACAGTAAATGGTCTACCTGACCTATTTTGAGCCGCTGATTTCAAAAATGACCTTACCTCTCTTCTTCAGGCTCTGGTTTTTATGATTCAGTCATATTGTTGTGTCATAACTGTGGAGGGTTGTATCAGAAAACTGGGTTCTTCCAGGGTAAAACTATGGTAATTTTTGAAATCAGCGGCTCAAAATAGGTCAGGTAGACTATTTACTGATACATGATTCCCTTTACAAGTGCAGGAACAATGATTGTCTATTTCAAGATGACCCCTCCAGAAACCATGGATGTTGATAAAACTTTAGAAGGCCATAAGTCACGAGCCAGTGGTTGTACCGCAAAAATAGCGTCATATTCTGAATCAGCGAAGAAAACTACACCTAATAGGAGCCATTTCATGCATTTCCTTGATCAGTCACTTATGACGTAAATGACAGGGAACCAGGAGGCAATAACTCATGTGGCAGCGGGCATATTGAAAAACGGCTCTCATTTTCAGAATCAGCGTGAAAAACTGCAGTAGATGAAGCAAATTGCATGGGTCTGTGCACAACACATGTCTGAACTGAGTCACCTTTCAAACTGCTATGGCATGCAAAGTTCATACATTTTCCTTGCAAATTCGTAAAATGGCCATATCTTCCAAAATCGGCATCGCAGAGAGAAAATATAGTTATTTTCGGAATCAGCAGCAAAAACTGCACAAGAAAAACTGCTTTTCAGCACGCTTCTTACTCATGCTAATGAGGAGTGCCACTTGAGAAATATTGTCTGTCGAGAATTTGGAGGTCAATAACTCCCGAACCGGAAGGAATCCAGCCGATCCGAGTGCATATTCGGAATCAGCGGGTCAACCTGCATCAGACTGACTGGTTTGTTTTTGATTCTAAGCAAAAAAATTTTTTTCGACAGTCTTCAAATCGCAAAACACCCCCCCCACCACCAACCACAATTTGGATCCGAAATATGTTAATTTTGTTTGGCCTTTAGTGTTGTATCATTATCTAAAATATCTAACGGACGACGCATATCTGGCAGAAGTTATAACGATTTTTCGGAAAAAAATCAGGCAGTGTTTTTCGGAAATTTTTTAGTTTTTCGAGAATATCTCGCTAACCGGGTACGTTCCGGAAGCCTGGGGGTAGAGCGCTAGAAAGGCCACCCTTAGAGCTATCGAACCATGTGCAGCCCAATTCTGTATCTAGAGAAATGAGAGAATGGTGATCGTTTGAGTTGAGACTGTCAGACACAAAAAAATTGGTCAAAAAGTGGCTGGTGACCCAACTTTGAGGGGGTACAGCTCAGGTTCTAGGGGGTCCCCGATGTTCGAACATGCACCGTTGGTGTTCGTTTGGTATCTATTTTAACATATTTCGACACCAGCCGGATCCGGGAAAAAAAGTTGCTTGACCTTCCTAAGTTGACTTTCTCGCAAAATGCATGTTAAAGGCTAGGAATCGTTTGCGACATTTCCGAGCACAGTGAAAGTTGGCGATTTTTCCAGGTTTTGGACATTCAAAGTGAATTTTCTCAAAAACCTACCTCTCAAATCTTGAATATTTTACACCAAAATGTAGGTCCTGAACAGCGCTACGAAATTCTAAAATAAAAAAGTGCATCTAGGGGGGTTCCAGTCGAGCTGGGGGGCTCCAAATGGGGGCGAAAAAAATGTTTTTCATCGAAAACAATTTTGGACTAAAGATTCTTAATCTACTCGAAAAGTTACCTAAAAGCCCCAATTTTTAAGTCCCAACCCTTGTCAGTAAGAAAGAAATTCAAGTTGGAAATTTTCGTCCCATAGTTAAGCAAGCCGATTTTCGCGGGCTTATATCTCGAGAGTGGAGCGTCGAATTGGGAATTCCTCAGCAGCAGTTGAATAACTCATCAAGTAGTATTAGTGTGCCAACTTACAGCCCTCTACGCCAAAGTTTCAATTTTGGGTCTGAATACCAAGACTCGATCGAATCAGACACTGACTCTTATATTATTTTTGTGTATGGCAAATGTGTGTATAAACAAACAACAATAGATGTCCCAAAATATGGCAAGACTTCCTTTTCTGTCAATCCCGGAAACCTCTACCGAACTTCTGAAATTTTGAAAATAATGAAATCTTTACACTGTATCAGAACATGTACAATTCTTACTTTCGAATTCTAATTAGCATATATTGAACAGATTTTATTTCATCGACAGAACAGGACACAAAATCAAGATATGAATGGTAATTGCTTATTGGTAAGTGATAGTCCTAAGAAAATTTAGCTTTCTTGGCAGGAGATGGCGAATCGCCTGCAGCACCTTTACTGTCGGAAGCTTTCTGAGCAGGATCTTCATGACCAGCTGCTGCAGACCCTTCAGCTACCCCTTCTGAACCGAAAGAAGCCTCGTGCTGCTGCGATCGACTGGTGGGAAGTGGCGGTGTTTCCAGTCCAGAGGAGCTCGATTCACTTTCAACACGACTGGCCACAGCTCCTGTAGCTTCTTGCATAGATGTCTCACCTGCTTCAGGGCCAACAAAGTAATGCTGGTGGTGTTCGAACTCTGCCGGTCCCAGGGAAATGGGCTCACTGCTTGCGTGTTGGGCTGGGAATGTGGAAGCCAAAGCATTAGACTGACTGTGTGGAGGATCCCATGGTTTGATTCTGGAGGGAAGATGATATTCTTGTTGTGCTCCACCATAAGGAGGGGTTCCTTCTGCTAAGAACTGCCCACTTGAGTAGTGCTGCTCTGGAAGCCTCGAAACGGTTGGGTCTTTTTCAAATGGGATCGGAACTGAACCACTTGCTGAGGCTGAAGGCAACCCTGCTTGAGCTGACTCATACGTCTGACTTGCTTGAGACATCAGAACAGGCTCAACAAAATAATTCTGTAGCTCCTGGAATTCCTGTGGTATGATGGCACCATGCTCACTACTTGCATGTTGTGCAGAAAACCCAGATGCCAAAGGATTAGGTTGGCTGTATTGAGGATCCCATGAGGGAATTCCAGAGAGATGATGTTCTTCTTGTGCTCCAGTATAAGGATACATACCTTCTGCTAAGAACTGTCCACTTGAGTAGTGCTGCTCTGGAAGCCTTGAAGCAGTAGGGCCTGCTTCAAATGGGGTCGGATGTGAAGTGCTTGCTGAGATTGATGGCAATGCTGCTTGAGCTGACTCATATGTCTGACTTGTTTGAGATATCACAGCAGGCTCAACAAAATAATTCTGTTGCTGCTGAAATTCCTGTGCTCTGAAGGCACCAGGCTCACTGCTTGCATGTTGTGCAGAAAATCCAGATGCCATAGGATGAGATTGGCTGTATTGAGGATCCCATGGGGGAATTCCAGGGAGATGATATTCTTGTGCTCCACCATAAGGATGCATGCCTTCTGCCAAGAACTGTCGACTTGGGTAGTGCTGCCCTGGAAGCCTCAAAGCGGTCGGGTCTTTTTCAAATGGGATCGGAACTGAACCACTTGCTGAGGCTGAAGGCAACCCTGCTTGAGCTGACTCATACGTCTGACTTGCGTGAGACATCAGAACAGGCTCAACAAAATAATTCTGTAGCTCCTGGAATTCCTGTGGTATGATGGCACCAGGCTCACTACTTGCATGTTGTGCAGAAAATCCAGATGCCACAGGGTGAGGTTGGCTGTATTGAGGATCCCATGGGGGAATTCCAGAGAAATGATATTCTTGTTGTACTCCAGTATAAGGATAGTACATGCCTTCTGCTAAGAACTGTCCACTGGAGTAGTGCTGCTCTGGAAGTCTTGAAGTGGTTGGACCTGCTTTAAATGGGGTCGGATGTGAACTACTTGCTGAGATTGAAGGCAATGCTGCTTGAGCTGACTCATATGTCTGACTTGTTTGAGATATCACAGCAGGCTCAACATAATAATTCTGTAGCTCCTGGAATTCCTGTGGTCTGAAGGCACGAGGCTCACTGCTTGCATGCTGTGCAGAAAACCCAGATGCCATAGGGTGAGGTTGGCTGTATTGAGGATCCCATGGGGGAATTCCAGAGAGATGATATTCTTGTTGTATTCCAGTGTAAGGATATGTGCCCTCTGTGAAGAAGTGTCCACTTGAGTAGTGCTGCTCTGGAAGCTTCGAAGCAGTTGGTCCGGCTTCAAATGCGATTGGTTGTGAACTACTTGCTGAGATTGATGGCAATGCTGCTTGATCTGGGGCATACCGGTTTCCAGTTGAACTCTTTTGCACGGGGTTTGACTTTGACACAGTTTCATAGATGGTTGCACCAGTCGTTTCCTTTGCAATCAGCTCAAGTGGCGCTTCGAATTTGGCTGGCAGCTCCTCAATGGCATGCACTTCCGCTCTCCCAACTTGGTGCATTTGTCTACCTATCTGTCCATGCACATCTACAACAGTTGGATTGTGGGTTGGTTTAGCTCCCTCTGGCAGTCTCAGTGTCAGTGTCTGAGATGGCACTGGTCGCGTCACTGTCATTTTGATGTGGGCCAGTGTTTCTTGTTCTTTCTGTGCATCCATTGGCACACTGATCTGAATCTTCTCATTAGCCTGAGCTTTACGCGGCAGCGGAACCTCCAAAACGTGCCCAGCTGGTATGATCTGATAGGCTTTCACCTGTGCTTGGCCAATCTTCTGACCGGTTGGTTCTTTTGTAGCAAAGATACCGACACGGGCATTAGTCTCCCTCCCACCTTTCACAGCATTTGAGAATCGGATGTATGCACGCTCGGCTGGCGAGTCTTGACTGAAATGCAGCCTAACCCTCGCCAGCGGCTCTGTAATGTGTTCAAAAGCATTGCCGATTGCTCCCAGCATGCGTTTCTGGCGATTGCTTTTGCACGAACAACATCTCTGCTGCTGAAGCTGACACTCTGGGACAGACACAGATCCTAAAGACAATAATCTGTTTTTGGTACTTGCAGTAAAGTTATGGAATCTATAATGAAAGAGAAGATTTTGAAACATTTGAAAGATAATAGTATTATTACTGATGCTCAATTTGGTTTTATTACAAAACGGTCAACAGTTACTCAATTGTTAGTGTGTCTAAATGATTGGACTAAAGCAGTAGATGACAAATATACTGTAGATATTGTCTATTTGGATATTGCCAAAGCTTTTGATTCCGTATCTCACCAAAAACTTATTAGAAAACTAAAATGTATCGGTATTGCTGGTAGTATGTTAAATTGGCTTCATGCATATCTTTCTAAGAGGAAACAATTTGTAAGTATTGAAGAAACGAGTTCATCTACACTTGAAGTTACATCAGGGGTTCCTCAGGGCAGTTTATTAGGCCCGATTTTATTTCTTATATATATCAACGATTTAGAGAAAATACTAGTCGATTCCTCCATTAAGTTAGTATATGCTGATGATGCTAAACTTTATTTCAAGGTACCTAGAAATACTGTGAATTATGTCTTACAATCTGACCTACATAGAGTGTATGAATGGACCAATAGGATGCAGTTATCTGTGGCCCTGCATAAATGCTCGGTTTTACATTTAGGATTTGGAAACCTAAAAACTGTTTACACTGTAGGTAATACTATTCTGCCAGCAGTAGCAAATATTGTTGATTTAGGTGTTACAGTGTCTGAGGATTCAAAATTCTCAGTGCACTGCAACTCAGTAGCTACTAAGGGCTTTCGCATGGTTAATCTGATTTATAGGACTTTTAAATCCAGAGACCAAAACTTTCTTATACGCATGTACAAATGTTTTGTTCGTTCTAAACTTGAATATGCAACAGAAGTGTGGAATCCTTATCTTTTAAAAGATATAGAACTGATTGAGCGAGTTCAGCGTCTGTTTACTAGGAGATTACCTGGTATGGAGGGGTATAGTTACATAGTTAGACTACAAATGTTAAAATTGGAATCTCTTGAAGAGCATCGTATAGTTCGTGACCTAGTTATGGTGCACAAGATAATTTGGGGTCTGGTGGATGTTCCGGCTGATAGCTTTTTTGAATTTAAAAAAATTGATAGTACTAGGGGTCATGCTTTAAAGCTGTTTATGAGTATTTCACGTACTGATGTACGGAAATTTTATTTCTCAAATCGGGTAATCGAAAGTTGGAATAATCTTCCAGAATATTTGATATCCAATAGAAATTCAAACTCTTTTAAGAAAGGCTTAACTAATTTAGACTTCAGTAAATATTTGCGGAGCAGTTTTGTCATACAAACATGATAATAGATACTCTTCGACATCCGGGTATGTAGCCGGTCAACCGGCCCAGCTCGGATGGGTTCTGTCTCTGATGGTTGGATTTTGTTGTGTTACTAACAAATACAATACAATACGTTGGTAAGTTGTCTCTGGCAGCTTGAGAAGCAGTTCCAATTGCTAACCATACACCTGCACATGTATAAAATTGGACAAAGGATCCCCGTCATGTACTACATGCAAGGGTGCATGTTTCCCTCTCCCACTGATGGCTGCTGCACTTATTGAAACTTGGTAACCTTACGCAGTAGACAGTTGTTGAGGCAGCTCTTCTTGCAGACACACTGCTTGCACACAGCAACGCACTTTTCTTCCTTGCCGGAATGGTCATTTATATATCGGTCTGCTTGTTTTCTAGGTGACGTTTCAGGGAAGTACCCAAACGAAAGCAGTAACAGCCAAAAGATGAAGGTCTGAAAACATGCACCACAATGAAACACAACACAACATAAAACAACACTTACCAACATGTTCTGTAGCAAGAGTGAAGTAAACGAACAAAAAACTGCCCAAATAGAATCGGTAGGAAATTTGTGTATAAGTATTGTAAGTACAATCTAGCCTGGAAAATTTCAACAGACAGGCATCGAAAACGTCATCTATGTGGATCGAACAGGGCTACCTCTCTCTGCTAGAGAGTGTCCCAAAAATATGACAGGACTTTTTTCTGCTGTTTTTTTCCGGAAACATCTACCAATTTCGAAAAAAATGAAACGACCTGTTGCGTGTAGGCTTTACTGTATCAGGACATGTACAACTGTGATGGATATTTTTCCGAAAAAAAAAACTCGGCCTGTTTTTCTCCTGTTTTTTTTTCGTTTTTTTTTCCTAAATGGCAAAAAAAACTCCAGCCCAAGTTCTGAGTATCCTAGACTGGTTTTATGATTCTAACGCTTTCTAGCGCCTTCTTCAGTCTTTTCAGATCAGAAGCACGCGTGTTTCATAGATATGAATAACGAAACAGGCATGCAAGTTGGGGTTCTCCTATGTAATAGTAGTCTTACCAATAGTAGACAGTTGTTGAGACAATTCTTCTTGCAGATGCGCATGTTTAGAATCAGCAACGCACTTTTCTTCCTTGTCACAATTGTCATTGATAGCTTGTTTTGCTTATTTTATGAAAGTCACCGAACGAAGCCAGTAACATATACAAGATCAACTTGTGAAAAATTCATCACAACACAATACAAAATATAAAATACTTACCAGTGTGTCTTGTAGAAGCCGTGAAGACAACAAGCAAAGAAGCAACCGGATGACAAAATCTGCATACATGACCTTAATGACCTGCTGTGAATGTTGTGCCTGCAATGTTCACTCCCGGATTAGGTGAATCTGAGTAGGTGTGATTTATTCCATGACTTGGTTTACTTATAATCTGCACGATCAGATGCAACAGCCAACGAATGATTGTCATTCAAATAGCATTCGATTATTTATAGCTGTTTTCACTGTAGCACATTCATAGACGTATGGTTTACCAAATACGGCGCTAAAGTGCACGGTGTATCAAAAAAGTACACATTTCTTTTTACTGCCATTTCAGCAAATTTTGACCAAATAGGCTGAAATTTGGATTGTAGGTGCCAAAATTCAGGTAATTTTATGTGTTAAGGTTTGATGCACCATGCTTGACCCAGTCTTAAGAGCCAGTCTCTGAACCGATCGAGTCTGTGTATTCAGACCTCAAAAATGAAACTTCGGCATGGAGCGCTCAAAGTTGGAGGACTAATACGTCTTGATAGGTTATGTAACCACCGCAAAGAATTTCCAGATTCGACGCTCCACGCTCGAGATATGGCCTTCTAAAAATCGGCCTGCTTAACTATGGGACCAAAATTTCGAGATCGAATTTCTGACTTGCTGATCGGAATTCAGACCTAACAAACGGGGTTTTTGCGTAACTTTTTGAGTAGCTTAAGAATCTTTTACTAAATTTTATTTTTGGAAAAAAAAATTTTTTTCGCCCCCCCCTATCGGTGGGCATAACTCGTCTGGAACCCCCTAGACCGTTCTTTTTATTTCAGATTATTGTAGCGCTATATCTTAGCTACACGCCGGTGTAAAACATAACGGGCTACCGGACGGCAAACACTGAAATAGTTGCGTTCAAAGATTAAAAATGCCACATTTTGCATGTTTCACTGTGCCCAAAAATTTTCAACTCCATGTTCCAGCTTACTAATTGGAGTTGAATGCTAAAAATTGATGTCTAAGCTGTACTTTTAGAGTAGTTTAAGAGCCAGTCTCTGAACCGATCGAGTCTGTGTATTCAGACCTCAAAAATGAAACTTTCGCATGGAGCGCTCAAAGTTGGAGGACTAATACGTCTTGATAGGTTATGTAACCACCGCAAAGAATTTCCAGATTCGACGCTCCACGCTCGATATATGGCCTTCTAAAAATCGGCCCGCTTAACTATGGGACCAAAATTTCGAAATCGAATTTCTGACTTGCGGATCGGAATTCAGACCTAACAAAGGGCTTTTTGCGTAACTTTTTGAGTAGTTTAAGAATCTTTTACTAAATTTCATTTTTGGAAAAAAAAATTTTTTCGTCCCCCTATCGGGGGGCATAACTCGTCTGGAACCCCCCTAGACCGTTCTTTTTATTTCAGATTATTGTAGCGCTATATCTTAGCTACACGCCGGTGTAAAACATTACGGGCTACCGGACGGCAAACATTGAAATATTTGCGTTCAAAGATTAAAAATGCCACATTTTGCATGTTTCACTGTGCCCAAAAGTTTTCATCTCCATGTTCCGGCTTACTAATTGGAGTTGAATGCTAAAAATTGATGTCTAAGCTGTACTTTTAGAGTAGTTTAAGAAACTTTCATTGAATTTCATTTTTGGAAAAAAAATTTTTTTCGTCACCCTATCGGGGGGCATAATTCGTCTGAAACCCCCTAGACCGTTCTTTTTATTTCAGATTATTGTAGCGCTATATCTTCGCTACACGCCGGTGTAAAACAATATGGGCTGCCGGACGGCAAACACTGAAATATTTGCGTTCAAAGATTAAAAATGCCACATTTTGCAAATTTTTGGGCACAGTGAAACATGCAAAATGTGGCATTTTTAATCTTTGAACGCAAATATTTCAGTGTTTGCCGTCCGGCAGTCAGAGAGACTAAGCCATAGACGAATCGGTTCCTTTTATGGCTTACCTCTCCGACTACGGCTATGATGTTCCATCGATGGCTATTGACCGCCTACTTAGCCATACATGGCTACTTAGTCCTCTATGGCTACTTAGCCCTCTATGGCTACTTAGCCTTCTATGGCTACCACTCTTCCACAGCATAGCCAACTATGGCTACGTAGCCATCTATGGCTATGTAGCCATCTATGGCTACGTAGCCATAGATGGCTAAAAAGGCGGGGCCTCCTCAAGTTTAGCCATAGATGGCTACATAGCCATAGATGGCTACGCATCAACATAGCCATCTATGGCTACATAGCCATCTATGGCTAAAAGTGTGGGGCCTCCTCGATTTTAGCCATAGATGGCTACATAGCCATATATAGCTACATAGCCATAGATGGCTACGTAGCCATAGTTGGCTACCGCTCTTTCACAGCATAGCCAACTATGGCTACTTAGCCATCTATGGCTATGTAGCCATCTATGGCTAAAAGTGGGCAGACCCTGTTTTTGTAGTCATAGATGGCGACATAGCCATAGATGGCTATGTTGATACGTATTTGGCTGAAAGTGAGCGGGGCCTACCTTTGTAGTCATAGATAGCTACTTAGCCCTCTACGGCTACCCAGTTCGGGCAGACCAAACTCCGATTGGAGTAGTTTTCTGATGGTTCCCAATGAGCCCCTCGCATGACAGGACCGAATGTTATGACTTTTCGTGGTGGGACCCTAACTGGGAAGATTTGTCATCGGTAAGAAGTGCGCCAAATTCAAATCACTCAGGTACTGGCACCTTCTACTGAACCTAAATCGTCTTCATCCTCCAGGCCACCTCTGCCATTCGCTGACTTCCAGATCGTACCAGAACCACTTCGATCATCCAGCCCGCCACTTACAATTTGCATGTCATCAATCTTCGCCGAAGTACTATCCCGGGAATCCGCCAATTTGGAGTTGAAGAAGGTGAAGCTGCCGATTTTCATTCAGCTTTCCACGATTCCCACTCTTCTAGCTTCTGTACTTCTTCAACAAACTCTCTCCTTCCAGCCACACCACTTTGATCTACTTTAAATCGTCCCGCCGAAGTACTATCCTGAGAATCGGGCGATTTGGAGTGGAAGAAGGTGAAGCTGCCGATTTTCCTTCAGCTTTCCACGATTCCCACTCTTCTAGCTTCTGTACTTCTTTGCATGGTTTCGCCTTCGAGGCACACCACTTCGATCCACTTCAAATCGCGCCGCCAAAGTACTATCCCGAGAATCGGCCGATTTGGAGTGGAAGAAGGTGAAGCTGCCGATTTTCCTTCAGCTTCTTCGAGGCACACCACTTCGATCCACTTCAAATCGCCCCACCGAAGTACAATCCTGAGAATCGGCCGATTCAGAGTGGAAGAAGGTGAAGCTTCCGATTTTCCTTCAGCTTAACATTGTTTTAAGTCTTGTAGCTTCCATACTGCTTCAATACCTTGTGGGCCTCCAGCCACACTGCTTCTAATCCACTTTGAATCGTCCTGCCGAAGTACTGCCCCAGAATCGGCCGAGTTAGGAGTGGCAAGAGATGAAGCTGCCGATTTTCCTTCAACTTTCCGTTATTTTAACTACTGCTTCAAATACAAACTTTGCATCAAATATGCTTACTACAATATCCGATCCAACCGGGACCATCATATTCAGACTTAGCTAAACGAGAGCTTTTGATTGAGTACCTACATGCCTATGTTACGAAGCAGCGATAAAAAGTTAGAAAATTTGCATAAAAAATTTGCATATTCAAAATGTCAATTTCTACGTAGCCATCTATGGCTACATAGCCTTCCATGGCTAAAATGGCTCAATCGATTTTAGCCATAAAAGGCTACATAGCCATAGATGGCTATGTAGCCATAGATGGCTATGTATAATTCGATAGCCATCTATGGCTACTCTCAAAATGAAACTGAAATTCGGAATTTGCCGATCAGCTATTTCAGTTTCATTTTGAGAGTAGCCATAGATAGCTATCGGATTTTTGTGTAGCCATCTATGGCTACATAGCCATCTATGGCTATGTAGCCTTTTATGGCTAAAAACGATTGACCCATTTTAGCCATGGAAGGCTATGTAGCCATAGATGGCTATGTATAATTCGATAGCCATCTATGGCTACTCTCAAAATGAAACTGAAATTCGGAATTTGCCGATCAGCAATTTCAGTTTCATTTTGAGAGTAGCCATAGATGGCTATCGAATTTTTACGTAGCCATCTATGGCTACATAGCCTTCTATGGCTATGTAGCCTTTTATGGCTAAAATCGATTGAGCCATTTTAGCCATGGAAGGCTACGTAGCCATAGATGGCTATGTAGCCATAGATGGCTACGTAAAAATTGACATTTTGAATATGCAAATTTTTTATGCAAATTTTCTAACTTTTTAACGCTGCGTCGTAACATAGGCATGTAGGTACTCAATCAAAAGCTCTCGCTTAGCTAAGTCTGAATATGATGGTCCCGATTGGATCGGATACTGTAGTAAGCATATTTGATGCAAACTTAAGTCTTGTAGCTTCCATACTGCTTCAATACCTTGTGGGCCTCCAGCCACACCGCTTCTAATCCACTTTGAATCGTCCTGCCGAAGTACTGCCCCAGAATCGGCTGAGTTAGGAGTGGCAAGAGGTGAAGCTGCCGATTTTCCTTCAACTTTCCGTTATTTTAACTACTGCTTCAAATACAAAGTTTGCATCAAATATGCTTACTACAATATCCGATCCAATCGGGACCATCATATTCAGACTTAGCTAAGCGAGAGCTTTTGATTGAGTACCTACATGCCTATGTTACAACGCAGCGTTAAAAAGTTAGAAAATTTGCATAAAAAATTTGCATATTCAAAATGTCAATTTTTACATAGCCATCTATGGCTATGTAGCCTTTTATGGCTAAAATGGCTCAATTGTTTTTAACCATAAAAGGCTACATAGCCATAGAAGGCTATGTAGCCATAGATGGCTACATAAAAATTCGATAGCCATCTATGGCTACTCTCAAAATGAAACTGAAATTGCTGATCGGCAAATTCCGAATTTCAGTTTCATTTTGAGAGTAGCCATAGATGGCTATCGAATTATACATAGCCATCTATGGCTACATAGCCTTCCATGGCTAAAATGGGTCAATCGTTTTTAGCCATAAAAGGCTACATAGCCATAGATGGCTATGTAGCCATAGATGGCTGCACAAAAATCCGATAGCTATCTATGGCTACTCTCAAAATGAAACTGAAATAGCTGATCGGCAAATTCCGAATTTCAGTTTCATTTTGAGAGTAGCCATAGATGGCTATCGAATTATACATAGCCATCTATGGCTACATAGCCATCTATGGCTATGTAGCCTTTTATGGCTAAAATCGATTGAGCCATTTTAGCCATGGAAGGCTACATAGCCATAGATGGCTATGTAGCCATAGATGGCCACGTAGAAATTGACATTTTGAATATGCAAATTTTTTATGCAAATTTTCTAACTTTTTATCGCTGCTTCGTAACATAGGCATGTAGGTACTCAATCAAAAGCTCTCGCTTAGCTAAGTCTGAATTTGGTGGTCCCGATTGGATCGGATACTGTAGTAAGCATATTTGATGCAAACGTTCTATATGAAGCACTAGTCAAAATAACGGAAAGTTGAAGGAAAATCGGAAGCTTCACCTTCTTCCACTCTGAATCAGCCGATTCTCAGGATAGTACTTCGGCAGGGCGATTTGAAGTGGATCGAAATGGTGTGCCTCGAAGAAGCTGAAGGAAAATCGGCAGCTTCACCTTCTTACACTCCAAATCGGCCGATTCACGGGATAGTACTTCGGCGGCGCGATTTGAAGTGGATCGAAGAGGTGTGCCTCAAAGGAGAAAGCATGTCAAAGAAGTACAGAAGCTAGAGGATTGGGAATCGTGGAAAATCGTGAAGGAAAATCAGCAGCTTCACCTTCTTCCACTCCAAATCGGCCGATTCTCGGGATAGTACTTTGGCGGGACGATTTAAAGTAGATCAAAGTGGTGTGGCTGGAAGGAGAGAGTTTGTTGAAGATGTACAGAAGCTAGAAGAGTGGGAATCGTGGAAAGCTGAAGGAAAATCGGCAGCTTCACCTTCTTTGACTCCAGATCGGCCGATTCCCAGGATAGTACTTCAGTGAAGATTGATGACGTGCAAATCGTGAGTGGCGGGCTGGATGATCGAAGTGGTTCTGGTACGATCTGGAAGTTAGCGAATGGCAGAGTTGGCCTGGAGGATGAAGACGATTTAGGTTCAGTGAAGGTGCCAGTACATGAGTGATTTGAATTTGGCGCACTTCTTACCGATGACAAGTGTTCCCGGTTAGGGTCCCACCACGAAAAGTCATAACATTCGGTCCTGTCATGCGAGGGGCTCATTGGCCCATCAGAAAACTACTCCAATTGGAGTTTGGTCTGCCCAAACAGGGTAGCCATAGAGGGCTAAGTAGCCATCTATGACTACAAAGGCAGGCCCCGCTCACTTTCAGCCAAATATGTATCAACATTGCCATCTATGGCTATGTAGCCACCTATGACTACAAAAACAGGGTCCGTCCACTTTTAGCCATAGATGGCTACGTAGCCATAGATGGCTACATAGCCATAGATGGCTAAGTAGCCATAATTGGCTATACTGTGAAACAGCGGTAGCCAACTATGGCTACATAGCCATCTATGGCTACGTAGCCATCTATGGCTATGTAGCCATCTATGGCTAAAATCGAGGTGGCCCCACACTTTTAGCCATAGATGGCTACGTAGCCATAGATGGCTATGTTGATGCGTAGCCATCTATGGCTATGTAGCCATCTATGGCTAAACTCGAGGAGGCCCCGCCTTTTTAGCCATCTATGGCAACGTAGCCATAGATAGCTATGTAGCCATAGATGGCTACGTAGCCATAGTTGGCTATGCTGTGGAAGAGTGGTAGCCATAGAGGGCTAAGTAGCCATAGAGGGCTAAGTAGCCATAGAGGGCTAAGTAGCCATGTATGGCTAAGTAGGCGTTCAATAGCCATCGATGGAACATCATAGCCATAGTCGGAGAGGTAAGCCATAAAAGGAACCGATTCGTCTATGGCTTAGTCTCTCTGACTGTCCGGTAGCCCGTAATGTTTTACACCGACGTGTAGCTAAGATATAGCGCTACAATAATCTGAAATAAAAAGAACGGTCTAGGGGGGTTCCAGACGAGTTATGCCCCCTGATAGGGGGGGGGGCGAAAAAAATTTTTTTTCCAAAAATGAAATTCAATGAAAGATTCTTAAACTACTTAAAAAGTACAGTACAGCTTAGACATCAATTTCTAGCATTCAACTCCAATTGGTAAGCTGGAACATGGAGTTGAAAATTTTTGGGCACAGTGAAACATGCAAAATGTGGCATTTTTAATTTTTGCACGCAAATATTTCAGTGTTTGCCGTCCGGTAGCCCATAATGTTTTACACCGGCGTGTAGCTAAGATATAGCGCAACAATAATATGAAATAAAAAGAACGGTCTAGGGGGTTCCAGACGAGTTATGCCCCCCGATAGGGGGGGGGGGCGAAAAAATTTTTTTTTTCCAAAAATGAAATTCAATGAAAGATTCTTAAACAACTCAAAAAGTACAGCTTATACACCAATTTTTAGCATTCAACTCCAATTGGTAAGCTGGAACATGGAGTTGAAAATTTTTGGGCACAGTGAAACATGCAAAATGTGGCATTTTTAATATTTGAACGCAAATATTTCAGTGTTTGCCGTCCGGTAGCCCGTAATGTTTTACACCGGTGTGTAGCTAATATATAGCGCTACAATAATCTGAAATAAAAAGAACGGTCTAGGGGGTTCCAGACGAGTTATGCCCCCCGATAGGAGGGCGAAAACAAATTTTTTTTCCAAAAATGAAATTTAGTAAAAGATTCTTAAACTACTCAAAAAGTTACGCAAAAACCCCGTTTGTTAGGTCTGAATTCCGATCAGCAAGTCAGAAATTCGATATCGAAATTTTGGTCCCATAGTTAAGCGGGCCGATTTTTAGAAGGCCATATCTCGAGCGTGGAGCGTCGAATCTGATAATTCTTTGCAGGTCATTGATAACTTGTCAATATGTTTTAGTGTTCCAACTTTCAGCCCTCTACGCCCAACTTTCAATTTTGGGGTCTGAATAGGGCAAAGGGCCAAGACTCGATCGGTTCAGAGACTGACTCTTAAGAAATTCCTAAACAAACTGCATTTTGTTAATTTTGAAACTAAACGAAATAATGTTGAAAATGGACACATTTTTTGCTGAAATTTCTGCCAATTTTCGTGAAATCACCGGGAATTTGGGAAACATCTGCTAAACTTCAGGATATGTTACATGTCAAAATTTCATGCATTTAGACAGACACAGTTTTGAGAAAACATAGGAGATATTGAACATCGGTTTTTTTGACTGAGCAGTTCAGAAAAAAACAGTTCTTCAGGGGATTCCGTATTTCCCCACGTCAATGCATAGAATTTTAACACATAAAATATCCCGGAGCTTATCAGATATTCTCCCAATTCCCAGTTATTTGACTGGGAATTTGCAGAAATTAAAGCAAGAACAAATGTGTCTATTTTTAACATTATTTCCGTTTAGTTTCGAAATTAACAAATTTCAGTTTTTTAGGATTTTCTTGGTACCAGGTCAACCCTAGTCCACGAAACTTTAGCACATAAAATTCCCCTAACTTTGGCACCTATGTTCCAAATTTTACCCTATTTGGCGGAAATTATAGCAAAATGTCATTTTTATACAGATTATCTGTCAACGTTGATAGAACGTTATCGTTATGTTTCTAGACAACCAGTGCTATTTAACTTCGGTCTGTCCTTTTCTAACCTAGGTACTATTTATTCCAACAAGTCTTCGCCAATGATTTGGATTCTCATCATTTTCCTGCCTATCAGCCAGGCTATCCCCTATATTATTCTGGACATAAACAACAATGCAGCAGATAGCCTCACACTAATACCTGATACGAACACACAAGTCTGTTGGAAAACCCGGAAGCACACTAAAATTAAAATTGTCATAGCCCCAGGCACTTTCATTATACTACTTTCAGTAACAGTGCTCAAGGTGAAAACAGTTGCAGGTATATCGGCGTCAGTGCACACAGAGGCGCACAATGCCTTTCTTGGCTCCTGTTTTAATCATTATAAGAGGCTCCTTATTGAGATTTCTGACAGTCATGGCAACTCAGGTGTTCTCATCCTGCAAGTGCCTCGGTAATATTTTATAGACTAACGTAAAATCAGTGTGGTGCATTTTGAAAATTTGAAACTAGGTAAAGTAATACTAGGTAAAGTTGTCACCTAAAAAACTAGGTAAAGTAATACTAGGTAAAGCCCAGAAAAACTAGGTAATACTAGGTAAACCTAAAATGCTCGAAATCAAGTAAAAATATTATTTTTGATTCAATAGAACAATGATGAAGTTAGTGGAGTTAAAATTTACGAAATTTGACACATTTCAAGTAAATATTTGTATTTTATTGATCAAATAAGTCAGAAATTCATTCTCTCGGCCACTGCAATTGTGGGAAAAGCCGGAAATTTAAAAGTTTGCTGACTGAAAAAGCGACGTAAAACTGATAATATCAAACTAGGTAAACTTGTTTTACCTAGAAGTACCTAGTTATGTGGATTTAAAACTAGGTAAAGTAAATCTAGGTACTTTTCCCGCATATTAACTAGGTAATACTAGGTATACCTAGTTACCTAGTTACCTAGATAAAAAGTGCACCACACTGCGTAAAATGCGTTTTTGCTGATTCTTCAGTCCACATCACGGTACGATAACGGCTTCTCTACGAGGGCAACATGTATTACATTTTGTCAGTCGTCATATAAAAAGAGACAGCGATGGGGCTTACCACGTGCTCATGGCTCGTTCAGTATGATTTCACTTTATGGAATGTGTTTTGCAAGTAAAAATGCTTAGTGTACTGTGAGGTGACAGTCGTTGTGTTAAACCGATACCTTGTATTTGTATCCCTTTGGGGAAGACTCCACGCCATATGGCGTATGAAAATTAACGCGGTATTGGAGTACTGTCCCGATTAGGAACAATATCGTAAGTCAATATCGGAACTGCTACCGGATTAGGATTTCCAATCCTCTCAGGGGCGTGATATTGAAATCGGCGCGATTAGCCGAGTTCTTCAAATCTTGAGACGATTAGGATCTGATTGGTTTTGATTTCGGGCGTATTACAATTGATATCTAATAGCGGTCTAATTCGAAATAAATTCAAATCAGAATGACGTCATATAAGCGGTTTCAGTTCGTAGTCATTTCTAATCCTCCCACTGAGCCTGAATGACGAATTTCTAATCGGAACGCCCTCATCGGATTAGCGAGTCACAATTTCGTCAAAAAATCAAATTAGCTCGACAAGAATTAGCCCGAAGTTAGATGGCTTGCTCGAAGGGGTTAACAAAATTTCCCACTGTGACAAATTCATGCGAAGTTGTGTTAGCTTGCGTTCATTTGCGCCCAATCTGATTAGGTGGGGATTTATTCTATGACTTGGTGTTTTATAATCTGCACGATCAGACATGAGCCAACGAATGATTTTGTCATTCAAATAGCATTAGGTTATTTATAGCTGTTTTCACTGTAGCACATTCATACACGTATGTTTTACCAAATACAGTACTAAAGTGCAGCATGTATCAAAAAAACGGACACATTCCATTTTACGCAATTTTTTACCAAATTTGGATCGTAGGTGAAAAAATTCAGGGAATTTTATGTGTTAAAGTTTGGTGCACCATGCTTGACCCAGTCCTAAGAAATTCCTGAAAAACTGAATTTTGTTAATTTCGAAACTAAACGAAGTAGTGTTAAAAATGGACACATTTGTTTTTGCTGAAATTTCTGCAAATTTTTGTCAAATGACCGGGAATTGGGACAATGTTTGCTAAACTTCAGGGTATGTTATGAAATTTTAACAAATAAAATATCCCGAAGCTTATCAGATATTCTCCCAATTCCCGGTGATTTGACGTAAATTTGCAGAAATTACAGCAAAAACAAATGTGTCCATTCTTAACATTATGTCATTTCGTTTCGAAATTAACAAATTTCAGTTTTTTTAGAAATTTCTTGGGACTCGGTCAAGCCTTGTGCACCAAACTTTAACAGATAAAATTCCCTGAATTTTGGCACATACAATCCAAATTTTAGCCTATTTGCGGAAATCATAGCAAAATGTCATTTTTATACAGATTAGCAGACAATCTTGATAGAATGTTATCTTCGTTTCTAGACAACTTCTGTCTGTCTGTCCTTTTCTAACCTAGGTACTATTTATTCCAAACAGTCTTCACCAATGATTTGGTTTCTGATCATTTTCCCGTCTACCAGCCAAGCTATCCCCTATATTATTCTGGACATAAACAACAATGCAACAGATAGTCTCACAGCAACACCTTATCTGAAGGCGGCAGTCTGTTGGAAAACCTGGAAGGACTTTACAGGCCCAGTTGTCATACCTCCAGGCACTTTGTTCATACTTCTTCCTGTAAGAGTGCTCAAGGTGAAAACAGTTGCAGGTAAAGTGAAGTCAGTGCACACTGAGGCGCACAATGCCTTTATTGGCTCCTGTTATGGTTCATATAAGAGCCTACTTGTCGAGTTTTCTGACAGTCATGGCAAGTCAGATGTTCTTATCTTGGAAGTACCTCGGTAATATTTTATCGACTAACGTAAAATGCGATGACGATGTCGTATTTTTCTGATTCTTCAGTCATTATGGCGGTAGGATAAAGGCTTCGATACGACAGAGGAATAGGGTCATACATATAAACGACCATCATTTAAAAATGGACAGCGATGGCGATTACCACGTCCGCTTGAGTCGTTCATAACGATTTCACTTTATGTAATGTCTTTTGTCAATTAAAAATGTATAGTGTCTGTGAGGCGGCAGCCTTATTTTAAAAGTTGGACAGTAAAGCTTCTGGTGCTATTTTTGCACTCCAATTATAGAAAGGTGGAAATTGGAAGGTAAAGAAAACAGAGACGCAAGAAAGAGTAATCCTGAAACACTTTGACCTACTTTGAAATTGAAAGTCTGAATTAGGTTTTGGCTCGCGCACAGCCCCCCCCCCCCAATATATCGGATAGGTTTCGGATCCAAACTTGACATAATTTAAACTTTATAATGCATAAAAACTCTGCTATTATTACATTGAGAGTCAAGTCACTGCGAACCCTCTCTATGTATAATGGAGTCACATGTGCTATGATTTGCTACTTTATCCCCTTGCAACTGATCTGCCAGTGTCACTTTAGTGGCTTACCGATAGCTGTTTGTCTCACGGGGTCTCCCCACATACTCTACGAATCCATATCATATGATATGTTTTGCAGTCATAACTCCTACCAACATACCATACGGGTGTAGCCGTAGACGAATGTTTCGTCTTATGATTCGTCTTGGAATGGTCCACTACCAACCGTCATCGTGATGAATAGAAAGAGTTTTTTTGATGAACTGGAAAAATAATTGTTCCTCAAATGCAGTGACGAACCATAGGAATGGTCCACTCTATGTTTCGTCAAATGATTCGTCTTATGGTTCATCATTTTGACGATTTTGATGAACAGACATCATGGCTGCGCCCAGTAAATGGCGCTCTTTTTCTTTTTTGGAGGAATTCAATTTTTTGTTTAATTGCAGCCTCATTTACTGCGAAATGGAGTCGGCAGTGAAGGAGGGAGTTGGAATGGTTTGAAGAACCAAAAAGTGATGAACCATTGAAGAACCATTAGACGAACCATTGTTTAATGATTCGTCAATGGTTCATCATTTGGGCTGACGAATCATTTCTATAATTCGTCACACACTGACCAATCATTGCGACGCGCAAATGTTTCCAGTTCGTACGAAACATTTCAGCATACAAAAACGAATCATTGACGAATTTTGCGGTATGTTGGAATGAGATATTATAGGAGCGGCTGGCTGGGGACGTCATCTGACGTCATTGAGATGCCGTCTTACTACGTCACTGCCCTCTCAGCATTTGGATTTGATTTCGGCGCAAAATTCAAAATTGTTGCACGAGTGGGGTTCAAACCTCTAGCTTCTGTTTCAGAGTGCAGCGCTCCACCAACTGAGCCACACAATCAGTTAGCGTTGTATGTCTAACCGGTCTAGATGTGTTGACGTCTGCTCCCTCAGAATTTGGGCTTTAATTTTGGCAGGAAAATTGCCCCTCAGAATTTTGTTTCGGCTCGGGAAATCTGGTTGTTGAGAATTTGGTTGGTAAATTAGGTGGTTGACAATTTGGTTGGGACATTTTTTGGTTGCAAAACCTGGGGTGGGCCTTTTGGTTGAGGATTTGTTGCTTGCAAAATCTGGGTTTGACTTTTCAGTTGCGTAATTTGGCCTAGTAAATAATGAAAGTTGTGCTTACCAATTTCAGCTGACTCAACGAAATCAAAGAATCCCAACGAAATCATTCCACAAAATTTGATTGATTAATTCAACTGCTTTCAGCAAGTTAAGAATTCACTCGAATTCGTCTACCGTGTTTATTCCAATAAGCCTACTATTCCAATAAGCCGCGCCCTCCAATAAGCCGCGCACGGATTATTGGAATCAGTACTAGACCTGCAGGCGCTAATGACACCTTCATATTGCAAAATTGCGTTCCGCTGCATTATTTTTTCAAATTGCATTTTGTTATGGTAAATTCTGAAGTAGTAACAGTGCTAGAACGAAGATGGAAAGTGAATCTGTGGTTACCTTGACAATGAGAGTGGACAATCTGATTTATTAGACTGAAATAAAATCAAGCACGGAGAATCGGCACATGGGCGTCAGAATCGTCGTCTATGTAGAACTGGCCTACTCTTATCAGTTGATCGTTATGCAGCAGAGTTTTCCTGTACATCATCTTCGACGACCTATGTGTTGATGCGGTAACAGCAACCGACTAAGAGCGAACCAGTAAAGTGTTTATTTTAGCGAGTTAGAGAAAAGGACACCGAGGAGAGGTATTAAAACACACGCCACACAATACAATACAGTACAAGAGATAATGACAGTAACAATAATAATGCAGAATTGAAGTGCATCTCTACAATTCCCATAAAGAAGAGCGACCAACGTTTAAGCCGCTAAAAGGTGAAGAGAACTATCCACTGTGGTCATCACACATGAAAGACTATTTCGCTGCACACGACCAGTGGGACATTATTCAGGAAATTGAGATTGAACCTCCTGAACCTGATCCTTTACCTGCAGAACCAACTGTGGCACAGAGAAAGGAATTCGATGCTCAACAGAAGGAGCGAAAGGACTTTCGTCTGCGCGCTGCCAAAGCTAAGTTTTTCATCAATCAGATGGTCGAGGAGAACATACAGTACCTGATTGTCAAGCCAGAAGTCGACACTGCCAAAAGGGCGTGGGACATTTTGCGTGAACAGTTTCAGAAAGACACTGTTGCAAATCGAATGCAGTTGATGTCGCGATTGTTCCAGCTGAGGCAGAAGGAAGGACAGTCAATCGGTGACTACTTTAAGGAGTTCGATGACTTGTCAGGTCGACTTAAAGCTTTGAATTATGTTCTTCCTGATGGTACCGACCCAGTGATTTTGATGAACGGATTGCTGCCCAAATTTGAGAACATTAGATTGTTCTACCAGAACCAGGGAGCAGTTACTGTACCGGTGTTACTTGAAGCGCTGCGGCAACACGAGGAAAGTCACTCAGATCAGTCAAGTCAGAAGGGTGAGTCCCTGTTGACAGCATCTAGAAAGCCGGGCAACCAGAACCGAGGTGCCAGTCAGTCGTCGAATGGAAATTGCTACAATTGCGGCGAGAAAGGACATATTGCGAGAAACTGTTGTTCGAAACCGAAATACAGTGATGATTCACAAAGCAACAGAGGAAACTACAGAGGCAGAGGTCAAGTGTACGGCAGAGGCAGAGGCAGAGGTCAAGGCAACTACAGAGGCAACAATTACAGAGGCAATTACAATCGAGTCGCTAATTCAGTCAGTGCGGGCAAGAGTGGAATGCCATTGTCAGACTGGTCAGTAAATGATGACGGAGACAGCTGGAACTGTACTACGTTTCACTCGCTTGGAACAATGGCCGATCGTTGCAATGCCGTGAAGAATCAATCAGAACGAATTTTTCTCATGGACACAGGATGTACCAGTCATATGGTAAAAGATGCTGATCTGTTTTCACAGTATAGTGATTTGTCCAAGCATCATTCCATTATCTTGGGTGACGGTCATACCTGTAAAGCAATTGGTATTGGTCAAGTTAAATTCATGACGCTCGCCAATGGCAAATTACAAGATTGCTCTATGTCGAATGTGTTGTATTCGCCTGACCTGTCTGCAAATATAATTTCGATATCAGCACTAACCAAGAATGGGCACAAAGTCGTGTTTTATGAGAAAGGTTGTGATGTAGTGGGCACAAGAAATGGTGGTAATCATTTGATTGCACGTGGCTATGCCTCAAACGGTATGTATCTACTCAAATGTTCTGTGCAGCCACACATGCCTATACAGTCACACACAGCAAACACTTACAATGACACGCTCAAGTTGTGGCATGATCGCCTGGGTCATTGTGGAATAAGAAAACTTCAAGAAGCTGTCAGCAAAGGTCAAATTGTTGGAGTGTCGAAATCGGTCAAAGGAGAAATGCCTTTCTGTGAAAGCTGTGTTCAAGGCAAGCTTCGAATGGCAACATTTCCTATACTGAGTGGACCGAAGGCCAAGGAGCCACTGGAACTTGTGCACTCTGACATTTGTGGACCAATGTCTGTAGCGTCGCCTAGTGGGAAGCGGTACTTTATTACCTTCACTGACGACTACACCAGAATGTGCTGGCTTGGTTTTCTGAGGACCAAGGATGAAGCTTTTGAAGCATTTAAAGACTGGCGAAGCATGGCCAAGAACTTCTGTAGAAGAGAAATTGGAGCACTCAGGACTGATAACGGTGGTGAGTTCTGCAGTGTCGAATTCGAAAAGTTTCTGAAGAAGAATGGTATTCGTCATCAAAAGACTGTGCCCTATGCACCCCAGCAAAATGGTGTTGCTGAAAGGATGAATCGAACATTGATGGAGATTGCTCGTGCCCAATTGGAGAAAGCAAAGCAACCGAAGACATTGTGGGCAGAATCTCTAACTGCTGCAATTTATGTGCGAAACAGACTGCCTACGAATGCAACCAGAATCACTCCATATGAAGCATGGTATGGACGTGTACCAAATGTCAGTCATCTTCGGACATGGGGCTGTATTGCCTACATAAGAAAAGAAGACACAAGGGATAAATTGTTTGGAAAAGCTGACAAAGTTCGCTTCATTGGATACGCTGAACGACTGAAAGGTTATCGGTTCTATGATGCCAATAAGCGACAGGTCTTGATCAGTCGAAATGTGCAGTTTGATGAGCAAAATTTTGATTTGCACAAAGATAGAAGACTCCCAAGTGAATCTTATTCTGAAACTTATGACAGTGAGGAAGAAACAGAAACGCTTGGAGAAGACGGGAGTCAAAACCAAGTGGAAGGAGGTGTTCGAAAGTCTGACAGAATAAACAAAGGTGTTCCTCCAAAGAAATATGTACCAGAGACTGGCAAATGGGATTTAAATTGCTTGGATGTGAATTGGAATGAAGTCTGCGGCGTTTCAGAAAATTCTCCAATCCACTTACTCTTTCGTGCCATCTCTGAATTCGAAGTACCGAAAACGATCGCAGAGGCAAGAATAAGTCCTCAAGCTCAAGAATGGAAGAAAGCCTCTGATGCAGAGTTCAGTTCGTTGAAAGAAATGGAAACCTGGAAGCTGGTTGACTTGCCAGAAGGTAGAAAGCCAATCGACTGCAAGTGGGTGTTCTGTGTGAAGCGCAAAGAGGATGGGAGCGTTGATAGGTTCAAGGCTCGCCTTGTGGCTAGAGGATTCTCACAGCGATATGGAGTAGACTACTTAGAGACATTTGCTCCAGTTCTGCGTCTGGAGACCCTGCGCACCCTGTTGGCTTTTGGTGTTCAAAGAAACTCCAAAATTCATCAAATGGATGTAACAACAGCCTTCCAAGATGGAGATCTTGATGAGACAATCTACATGAGACAACCTCCTGGCTATGAAGAAAAGGGCAAAGAGAATTTGGTCTGTGAGCTGAAGCGTTCACTCTATGGTTTGAAGCAGTCGCCTAGATGTTGGAACAAGAAACTCACCCAGTATCTGTTGGATCTTGGATTTAACCAGTGTCGCTCGGACCCTTGTCTCTTTGTTAAATTTGACCCCTTCACGATTTTGACCATGTATGTAGATGACTTGGTTCTGATGACTGAAACGGAAGAAGGCATGGTCAAACTGAAGAAGTGGTTGTCTATGAAATTCAAAATGAAGGATATGGGCCCCATTCATCACTTATTGGGTATTCGACTCAGAAGAACAAGTGAAGGTTTGTGGCTGATTCAAGATCAGTACATCAAAAAATTGTTGATGAAATATGGATTAATAGAAGCCAAGGAAAGTTCTATTCCAGCATGTCCAACGACAGTTCTCACAAAGACAGATGAATCAAAAGGTGTTGACAAGACGATGTACCAGTCGATGGTTGGCAGTTTGCTATATTTGGCTTTAGCTACACGCCCAGACATTCAGTATGCAGTTAGCAATGTGACGAGATTCAGCACTGATCCTAAGATGAGTCATCTGACTGCTGTTAAGAAGATTTTCCAGTACCTCAAGTCCACGGTCAATCTCGGACTACTGTATAAACCAATGGAGTCATCAGTTGTTGGATTTGCGGATTCTGATTTGGCTGGAAACTATGATGACAGAAAATCACGTTCTGGTTATGTATTTCTGAATGGTGAAGCTGCGATCAGCTGGTATTCTGGAAAGCAAGGCTCAGTCAGCTGCTCAACAGCAAATGCAGAGTATTTGGCTTTAGGAACAGCTGTACGAGAAGGATTATTTTTGAAACAACTCTACAAAGAAATTGGAGTCGATGTTGGAACAATGCGTATCTATGAAGACAATCAAGCTGCCATTGCCATTGCAAAGAATCCCGTGTTTCACTGTAAGCAAAAGCATATCGATATTCAGTATCACTTCATTCGAGATGAAATAGAGAACAAGCAGATTGAAGTGGTTTACTGTGAAACAGAGAAAATGGTAGCTGATATTTTTACGAAAGCTCTTTCTCGAGAACGGTTCAAGAAACTGCGACAACAACTCGGACTACAGCTTATGTCAGTCGAGTCTATGCAGTCTTGAAGTGGATGGGAGAATTGTAGAGATGCACTTCAATTCTGCATTATTATTGTTACTGTCATTATCTCTTGTACTGTATTGTATTGTGTGGCGTGTGTTTTAATACCTCTCCTCGGTGTCCTTTTCTCTAACTCGCTAAAATAAACACTTTACTGGTTCGCTCTTAGTCGGTTGCTGTTACCGCATCAACACTATGTAGGTTAGCAATAATTTAGGTATAGCATGTGCTGTTGATCGGGTGGGCAGGTGTCACATGCATGGGCGATTTTGAGTGGTTTATCTGCAGTCTCAACAAGGCACACTCTCCCCCCACTCACTGCAGCACCTGTTGCATGTGTAATAGGAAGATAAGATGCCGGCACAGTTGGTGTTAGTCACTGTGCGCGCTCATGCGCGGGGCAAGTTTGTTGTCGTAAGAGGTTGGTCGCCGGCACAAAGCCCCACCCAGGCCACTCAAAGTGGTGACAGCGAGTAGGCAAATAGAAACCGACTGGATCTGTCGTTGCACCGAAAGGTACAATAGCAACCACACCTGTTGGGTGGGACAAACGGCAATGGGGACAGCTACCACTGAGACCCGCCCAGACTGACACCGAGCATGTGTTTAGACTAGTAGCGAAGGAAGGGCAGAATATGGGTGTGCGTGATGGGCCCGCAGTGTGGCCTAATGCAGGGGTACAGCCCCGCCCGACAATCCGTCATAATAGGAAGTACAGTTGGTAGTTTAATTTCAGGTTCAGGTTCAAGTACATTTTTGAAAAGTACCGAGGTGTCTGTCAGGGTCAGGTTCAGGTGCTGGAATACAAGATCGAAAATTCAGTATCCGCTAAAGCTGTTCCTGTGAAGTTTTACATAACCCTTTGTTGCGCACCCACATTCTTACATTGCTTTACTTACATTGCACCAAACGGAATGTAGTTATTGGAGAGCATAACTGTAGCCCAGTTGCCGCGTTCGTCTGTGAATTTGACCACCATTGACTTTGGTTTGCCATCGCAAGAACCAAACGCAGCATTGTGCGCTTCGGTTCTAATTGTTTTGAAACCTCCTCCTATGAATCAAAAATCCGATTGAAACGGTTACGAGGCTTTAGAACACGCTCGAGACCTTCTGCCCTCAAACGTTGGCGATAATGGCGCGGCGATTTCAGAAATCAATTGTGGCCTGTGGCCTTTGGCCAAAACAACTGTGGCCACCGGCCAGCGTTGGCGTTGTATAAAACTACTGACCCATCAACGAGGCGGCGACCGGCCGTTGCCAGCCAAGGGCAAAGGGGGGTCTGACGGGGGCTTGACCTCCCTCAGGCTCTGACCTACCCCCCTCAGGAATTTTCTGAAATAATTTTGTATAGAAAATTATGATAAAAATATGATTGGATTAAGAGTAAATGAGCTCAGAATAGCTTATTTTAATTTATTTTGTTGTTGTAACTTTTTGTCCTTTTTGGACTGTATAGTAGTAGTAGTAGTTAGTAGCCAACTGCTATAGAGCAGGAAGAGACACAAGGCCCGCTTTCGGGGACATGTTTTCCTTGTCCTGCGGGACAATTTGTCCCTGGAGGACAACTTCTTGCCTCGTCTCTTTGACAACCCCCCTTGTCCCTGGTACTGTTATTTTACTATAGTATAGTAAAACAAAAATTAGTAATACTAGTGGTATTTTACTAGTAGTAAAATAATAGTAAAAAGTAAAATTAAGAGCCAATAGTAAAGTAAAAATTAAATTAAATTACCAAACGGCGTCAACAGTAAAATAGAAATTTTACTACTATTTTACTAGTTTTTGGTGAATTTCAGGAAAGATCTTGATCAATTTTCCACTAAACGGAGTTTGAGTGCACTTTCTTGACTCAAATTTTACACATTTTTGTCTCAAAAGTTCTGGAAAACCTCGTGTCATGATCAAATTCAGCAACTACGTATTTGGCACCAACATCAGTCAGTTACAAGATCTTGGCATCAATGATGGAAAATTGGACCTTATGACTAGTAAAATCATAGTAAAATAGTAGTAAAATGAGTAAAATTATTAGTAAAACAAAAATTAGTAAAATCGGAGCTGTTTAGTAGTAAAACAAAAATTAAAATTAAATTGAAGGGCTGAATTTGTAGTAAATTTAGTAAATAGTAAAATAAAAATCCACTAGTAAAACAGTAGTCCCTGGGGCCTGTTTCACCAATTTACAAATCATCACAAATCATCACAAATACAAATACAAATACAAATACAAACGGATTTCTGTTTCACCAACATGCCAATTTACAAATACAAATACAAACGAAATACAAGTAGAATTTCACAAATACAAACGAAATACAAACGTTCCTGTTTCACCAAAATACAAGTGATTTACAATTCCTTCCAATTTGTGAAATTTTTTCACAAAGGTCGGAGGCTTTGTAAAATAATTATTGGTTAGTGTTCTCGGCTGTCTTGTGATGGAAACGTTCTCAAGTGACTCTGAAAGCGGTGAGGAAAATAGAGAGCCAGTTCTTGCTCAAAAAAGACACACTTATCGGCCGCGAATCAACTTGTTTTTGGACGACAACGCGTCGTTTGTTGAGCGATTCAGATTCGATCGAGCCGGCGTGGAGAGTCTGCTCCAGTCACTTGCCCCGCGACTGGAACACCCGTCATATCGAAATGGTGCACTGTCGGCGCAGGAACAGTTGCTTGTCAGCTTAAGCTTTTTTGCGTCTGGTAAGAATTTATAAATTTAAAGTGAGCACCTCATGAGGAAGGTTTTGTTACTGAGATTGCTTGTTCAGCTGGGCCAACAATCGGATTTCACTAAATAGCTACCATCTGCGGCAAAAGTTAACAATCTAGATCCCTCAGTGGCCGGCCAAAGCGATAATTGGTCTGGCCGACGCACCCTCTACTGATACATATCTAAGGAGGGGTACTTTTATATTTGGACAGGTCCTCCGGTGCGTACCCTATTACTGAGGCGTCGGCCAAACCAGTTATCTATTTGGTCGGCCACTCAGGGACCCAGATTGCAAACCAGGCAAATTATAAACGACAATTAGATGTTTTAGTTCAGATAAGAAAAAAGAACGAAGACAATAAGAAGTTATTTTTGGTGTGCTACTTCGGAAAATGGTTAATACCAGAATTTATGACATAATTTCTCCTAATCTTTTACTGATTGGCCTAAAAATGGTTCCTAGAGCTGATTATTGAAAGAATTTTTTATTTTTTATATTATCAATCAGTTTTGGAGCACAAAAACCACCATACACCCATTACCCAATACCGGTACGCACTCTAATTCTAATGTACCTGTTTTAGGGTCCCTGTACTACAAAATCGGTGATGCGCACGGACCGTCGAAGGCTACTGTCTGTCGCGTTGTGAACCGTGTTGTCAGCGCTGTCAACGATTTGCTGTTTACGAGAACGGTGCGCTGGCCAGAGGCGCTTTCGGAGAGACAGTCGATTGCCACACGATTTTATGCCACCGCCAAAATGCCAGCAGTTTGTGGTGCTATTGATGGAACGCTGATTCCTTTGGATGCCCCTTCCCTGAGCGAGCCCCAGTTTGTCGACCGTCATGGTAACCACTCATTGAACGCTCTTATGGTGGCCGGTCCTGAGTACCAGTTTTACTACTGCTGTTCCAACTGGCCTGGCAGTGTCAATGACCCTAGAATTCTGAAAAATTGTTCCCTTGGTTTGCAACTTCAACAAGGCTGGAGGCCGTTTCCTGAAGCTGTGCTACTTGGAGACTCTATCTTTGGGTTGAAAGATTACTTGGTCAAACCGCTGGCAAACCCCCAAACCCCTTCTGAGCGCCGGTTCAACCGAGCTCACAAATCCACCCGGCGCATTGTTGAGTGCGCGTTCGGCATTTTGTTCAATCGCTTCCGCTGCCTGAAGCATTTGCGAGTCCAACCGGCGTATGCGGCTTGCATCGTAAACTGTTGTGTTACCTTGCACAACCTCTGCCTCAGAACAAAGCCAGTGACTGACCAAGAAATCAGTGAAATTGGCCTGAACGAGTACGGACTGGAGGAAGAACGTGACACAGAAGATGAAGTGGATGAGAACCAGGACCCAAACAGCCGCGCGGCTGGCCTGCGACGTCTCAGATTATTGTTATCTTACTTCCGGTGATTATAACCTCACATTGTTATCGAGCCAGTATACAGTTTTGAGAAGATTGCAGTTTATAAATGAAAAATTGAAAATGGAATCACTTATCGGTAACACAGCAATTTACGTCTTACGACTACACACGTTTAGAGATCTTTCCATCGTCATCATAGGCCCACTCCCTGTAATCACATTTTCTCAGCTCACAGGCCCAGAATTGCTGTCCTTTCGAAGTGCCGCGCTTGACAGTGTGAAGAAAGGCCGCGGCGCCGCAATGGCAGGCAGGAATGCTAAATGCCGTGTCAGCTTCTTGCGCCAGACTGATTTCGGGTTCGTCCTCCTCATCTTTAGAATTGCCTTCAAAGTCGTCGGCCCATTGAGGTCTCACTGCTGCGTACGGCTGGCCAGAGTGTACAGAAACCGAGTGAGGCAGTTTCAGTTTCTCTTCCAGCTCCCAAATTTCCAGTCGAACCTTGTAGGTTTGCAATTCGAGATAATCTACTTGAAGTCGATCCTTTTTGGCTCTCAACTCATTCGTTTCACTAAAAAATAAGTATACAGTTAGAAAATAACACAAAATCGCGACGTAATCTCTTAATAAGGATTGATAGGCAACGTATGGAAAATATAAGAAAGAAACGGCAAAACGTACGTCATGGGGGCTGCAGCTCGGCTGGGTAATTTTGGCCGCCTTTGGGTCAGTTCAACACGAGCACGCTTCGGCAGGGGAGGTGCAGGTGGCAGCGGCGTCCCAGGTGAAATCATTTCGGTGTCATCTAAACGTTTCTTATATGTAACAGCTCCGGGCCGACCTGAGCGGAGGGGGATAGGGGGTTTCCTCAGTTGGGGTCGAGGGCGGTTTCGCCCAGAGGGGGGTCCAAAATTCAAAAAGCTCCAAAACGCCTGGAAATGCGTTTTGCACGTTTTTTCAGCAAGGACGCTAAAAATCGCTATTTTAAGCTGCCAAATAGCGTTTCCAAAGGCTTTTCAAGCCAATTTTAGGCTAAAAATTAGTGATTTCTGAGCCAGTTTCTTGGTGCTGGAGTCACTACGTAGTACTTGTATTTTTGGGTCGGGGGGGGGGGTCCCGTAACCTGTCTCGGGGGTGGGGGGGGGTTGGCCTTTCCAGCAGGGGTTAACCCCGCAAACCCCGTAGTACATGTATGCTTATAAGGACTAGAATGGTTTCAAAAATACAGTGGTAGTACCTCTTTCACAGACCATAGGCGGCGTGTACCCCAACGAATCTGGTACACCGAGACCCTGGAGAACGGGCGATTCCTTCCCAAGAATATCCAGGACGACTTTGTCCACATCTGTCAACTTTGCTTTCTTGCCTCCTCCTCTTCCTGTACTTCGTTGATTGTCAATTTTAGCCTGAAACTATGAAAAAGTAAGTAACGTTTTATTCCCAGACGCATAAATTCATACATATAGCGCCAAAAATGAAAAGAAAAGTACGATAGTAAGTGAAATATTAGTCGTGGGAAAAGGTCATGCTGACCCGCCCTCCGATTGCGATTTTTGAGCGTTTTCTAGTGCCCAACCCCTCCCTACGTAGAATTTCGGCTCAGCTCGGCCGGCGCCGGATCCCCCAACCATCTCCCCTTCGGCGGATTGACTTTTGAACCTTAAAGAACTCCCTTTGAAACGCAAAAAGGGCAATAAATCCTCGACAACACTTCTTGAACAGTACGGCGAAAAGATACTTTTTCGACTAGAGATGCAACCATAATGAAAAATACCGGATACCGAATAATAGTTTTCAACGCTTTTAACATAGGATGAACTGATATCACGTTGAATGGGCTATATTTTCGAGATAGTACGCTGCAGTTAAGTCCGAAAATCCGCTAATCTGCACGCAAAACAAAAAATGCCCTCAAAGTCTACAAAAATAGCTCTACTAACCACAGTTGCTCTGTTGATATTCGGCCACACAACGTCTCGCAGGTGTTTGAAGTCTTTAGTTTCATCGGCAACCGTGGGCAGAGCAAAGGGAAGTGACTGCGCCTTGCATTCCTCAAAAATCTCCTTCCACTTTGCGGTCTTATCCTCGTAGGTGATATTTGGATCAAATTTATCGAACAACAGATGCTTGTTCTCTTGGATTCTCTCAACCAACCATAGTTTCTGCGCCTGAGTCATATGAAGCCTTCTTTTACTCTCCAATAAATCCGTTTGTTGCGGCACAACAATATCCTCCATTTTTTTGCTCTGAAACTAATTTTTTTCTCCCTCCTTCTTTGTAAAACACTTGTGAAATTTTTTCACAAATACAAATACAAATACAAATACAAAGATTTTTTGGTGAAACAGAATCCGGCCCGTTTGTATTTGTATTTGTATTTGTAATTGTAAAATCTGCTTTGTATTTGTAAATTGGTGAAACAGGCCCCTGGGGCTTGTCCTGGCTTGTCCCCACCCATGTCCCCGTCGAGACATCTGGAACTAGACCTATTTCTTTTGCAAATTTTAAATTGTAGTCGTAGTTAGTAGTCTTTAAAAATCGCCAAAAATAATTAGTAGTCTTAGTTAGTAGTCTCAAAATTTCTCGATTTTGAATATGTAGTCGTAGTTAGTAGTCAATTTGTAGTCAGCAAAATTTTGAATGAAATTTCCAAATTTTTAGGTCTCGGATGTGAAACAAGGGTTTGAAAATCTAAAATAGTGAACCAAACAAGGGAGAGGGGGACATTTCAGGAATATCATCTATGTTTCTACAAGGTGTGATGCCAAAAATGCCTGTTAATTTCTACAACGAAAGTTTTAAATTTAGGATTAACTTCAAAATATACGGTTTTTTGTTTACAACTTCAAAAGATAAATTTTCATTATTATTCTACCTATATTATATTTTGTTTACCAAGAAACGAACAAACGTGCACTTTGCTTTGTTTACAAATGGTCAGAAATTCAAAAATATTCCAAAATATAACAGGAAAATTGTTTTTGAACGACAAAAAAGTTGTCAAAACTAGTGAAAATGCTTAATTTAACAAAAACCCACCGACAAAATGGCACCATTTCCGTTTCTGAATGGCTAATGTGCATGATATTGTAAATAAATTCCAGAATTTGCTGACTACTAATTCACAAATTCAAAAGGTATTTTGTAGTCAATTTGTAGTCACTAAATCTGAATATGTAGTCGTAGTCAATTTGTAGTCTTGATGACGTCATAAAACCCCAAAAATTAGTAGTTAGTGGTTAGTAGTTAGTAGTCACTACAAAATAGGTCTATCTGGAACACCTTGGTCCCATAAACAACAGTACATGCCCCTCACTGAGTTGGGCTTGATTCTCCCATTTAGATGCCTCCTCCTGAGTACTATTGTTTGGGTATGGGATTTTCAGGAATCGGTTCGGTATGGGTAGGTATTTTTCGGCATACCCTGGAATCGGTTCGGTATGGGCAGGTATTCGCAAAAATACCGGTTTACCGGTATTTATTCGGTGTTTGCTGAAAATGTTTTACAAAGTCAAAACACTGAATTTCCCATTACTAGGCCATGGACTTAGTAGTTTACAAGGTCAGAGGCTAGAAAATTCATCAAAAGCAATGGGATTTACAGTTTCCAGAAATCTTTTGAAAATATTTTTGGTTTTACTGGAGTGATAATCGTTTCTATAAATAATTTTGGCTGAGAGTTACTATATAGTTTTAAGGTCTGCTAGTGTACAGTAACAGATCCGATCCGATTTGCGGGGGGCCTTAACGGCCTACGATCAGACTAGAGGTCCATTTCGCTATCCCCGTGATTCGTCATCTCGGACGTTGCCCTTCTTTCACTGTCAGCCACTCCTAGCCATGCTGCTGGGCGCCGGTCACCAGGAGGGCGGCCGGCGTGTTGATGCCATGATGCTGACAGCTCCCGATGGTGCCCCATATGCCAGAGGGCTCCCACCAGGCATAGTTGGCTTCTCAGACAGCTTCTGACATCGTAGATTTTCTTCCCAACGCGGCATGCTTTGTAGAGCGGCTTCGGTGCAATGGCAGATCCAGTCGGTTAACCAGCTTTCGGTGGTCTGGGTGGAGCTTTATGCCGACGATCAACTCTTTGCGGCAAGAAACTTGCCGCGCCGAGAGGATGAGCGCATGACGTCGCGCACAGCCGGCCTAAACCACTACACCAACTGTGATGGCGCTAGTGTACAGTATGGAGATCTTATGAGCAGTGACAAAATGCGGACCTATTTTGTTGATTTTGAATGTACAATTTTTATAATTGTTTCATCAAGTACATAGAGACTTGATAGGGAGCAGTGTGAAGTTAAGCTAAAACTAGACCAACGCATTCTAATGACAAAGCGATTTCGGGTCAAGGAGTAGGGTCAGTGGACTAAAAATCCTTCAAATTCGATATTTTCGAAGGATATCGTAATAGATTGTGTTTCTGCCCTAAAAATGCAAAATTACAAAGAAAACATTGTGATCATAGGGAATTTTCGATAAAAATTGCAATAAGCTGGACAAAAAATACCGATTCCCAAATACCTGAACCTGGGTATTCCCAAAATAATCGGTATACCCGGTATGGGTACTTTTAAAAATACCTGGAATCGGTAGGTATTCCCAAAAATACCCATTTTTCGGTATGGGTTCGGTATACCCAATCAACAGTACTCCTGAGACCGTTATTTTCTGCACTCACCCTCACCAGTTCTTCTTCATGTTTATTTTTCGAGGAAGTTTTGGTAAGCTTTTTCAGAATGTCAGACAAAAAATGTTCAAATTATTTCTAAGATAGATCTTTCTTACCTGTATTTCATTTTGTACCGCTTTTCCAGGATTTGTTATAACTGTACCACAAAATTGAGATTTTCGATTTGTTTGAGCGTGTTTAGTTATCTAAATTGGTTGTACAATGTATTTCGGCTCAGACACATTTGCAGACTCAGACACCCACCCAACCCGATGTCGTACGTACGATTGCACGTACGACTGGTCCACCTAAAATTTTCTAACCATTGAATACTCATCAACTATTTGTCCCGTTCTAAATATTTCTGAAATTTAACTGTTTTTTGTCATTTTGCTGGTCGTAGATTAATGTAAACCGCTCGGGCCAGACTGTTTAAACTCAAAAAAGCGAACATAGGCTACATTCGGAGTTTTGCCAGAAGTTGCTTTGTCAAAATTGTAAAATTGCCGACCGAACCGCATACATGGACGGAGCTTTTAGCCGTCGATGGATAGCAAGAATAATTGAACAACATTGATATCAACTACTTGCCGAGATGGTGTGGATAAAAAGCCGGGATAAGTTGTTTTTTGTTGGCGATCTGGTCCATAATATAATGCGCCAATAAACAAATATTTATCAATTTTCGGCAGCAGACCAAAGTAGGAGGAGCGCATGCATAGGCCGGGCTGGGCCGGGCATCTGTACATCGAAAGTAGAAACTTCACAAATTAAATTTAAACCAAACATAAGATTGAAACAGACGCTATTTGCTGTTTCAAAATGCCAATTTTCAAAGCTTAGCATTAAACTTTTGCTTTTGATCGGAAAGTTCATGCCAAATTTACAAATGTTGTGCTCAAAGAAGCAAAATTTACGGGCTGGCTCAAGCCGCCCCCGAAACCGATTTCATTGCCCAGTTGGAGTGATATGTCACCTAAACGTCCTGCGAAAGATCGCACAGAGTAAATTACAAGGTTAGCTTCCTTGTAATAAGAAAGCCTCCAAAAATTTCCCATTTATCTACTTGTTGTTTGAAATTTTTCTCTGCGACCTTTTGAGCCCAACCTGAAACATAAGTGCTACGGGTTTCTAAAATACACAGGACTTTTTGAACGAGCTGTTGTTTGCTTAATTTTTATAAGCGACAAACACCACAAAAACTAGAAACTACTAATATAATCACTTTCGCCTCCTTTCTGTACGATACAAGAGTAGACAGAGTAGACTACATAGATGTATGCGTTTTAACTCTACAGAATAATAACGAAATAGGGTTAGGAGGCCTACGGAAGGTCAGAAATGGACTATATATTAATTAACTAACTTTCTAATGACTATACAACCCCGGAGCATGCCGTATGCTGGTGCGCCCCCTAGCGGTATTTTATATTTGGAAAACAGGCCTCTCGAGTGTGCCTATACTGATGCGTCCCTCTACAGGTATTTTTATATTTGGAAAACAAGCCCTCCACAGCGTGCCTATACTGATGCGTCCTTTAGCGGGCTGTGCAAAGATGACGTCATCGGTTCGGGGGAGGGGGATTGCCAAATGATGACAACCATGACAACGCGGAGAGGAGTCGGCCAACGATGACGTCACTTTTTGTGTCATTGGGGAATTTTGAGAAATAAGCCTTCAAAATCGCATTTGAAGGCATAGCTTAAAATTAACAGTTTTTGCAGAGCAAGGAGGCCTGGTTGGGATTCTGACCGACGATGGCGAGAAAATTTGAAAAATTAACCGTTAAAAACGCCTTTAAAACGCATTCTGGTCATCATTGGAGCCCTGCACAGGCCGCCGGCAGAGAATTTTGGCTGGCTTGTTCCGGTTGGAGCCTGCCCGGGATGGATTGGGTTATTTTTAAAATCTAGGCTGCACTTCAGCCAAAACAAGGTTTTCTTTAAATCTGTTTTATGTTTAGGTTTGTTGCGTCATTAAAAATGTTTCTTTGGTACGTACTGTACTGCACGTACTGTAGTTCTCGCCCAAGTTGTTTTGCAGGATTTTTCGACGATTTTAGTTCTTCCGGGACGGGCCAGCCCCTCCGCACAAAATGACATCCGGGCGGACTCGAAATTTGATATTCCAGGCCAGGCCGTGAAAAGAGGCACCATGCACAGGGCTCTATTTAGAAACCTTTAGTGTAGAATTTTTTCTCTTGTCTTATTTTTGACAGGTTCTTTCTTTCTTACCTCAATCAAAATAGGTGTACTGTACGTAGCTACACTACACTTACTGTACCTTACTGTTTTCAATACATGTAGTTCATAATAACTGTGTCGATGGCTTTTTTCACTGAGTTGTGATAAATTAGTAGATTTTCGAATTTTTTTCTTTGATTTTCTTAAAAAATATCGAAAAATCTTCTAAAAACAAACTGTTTCTGAATACGGGAAAATCTAGAAGAATTTAGAAGAATAACCAGAAGAATCTATGAACTATTGTCCCGAATTTTTTTCATTTTAATGCAGGAATTTTTGCAAACTGGGGCAAAAGTGACCTCAATTTTTCGCTTTTAGAGTGGGGAGTTGGAAAATGATGACAACAGATGACAAGAGGGAGGAGAGTTTGAATTTGTAGATGCTGGGTTAGAGCATCCTGTAAATATCGATTGACTTTTACAACTTCGTTCTATTAAAAACAATCTTTGACTATCATGGGCTACATACTATGTGGAACTTAACCCTTTGCAAATGACCAACGCCATATGGCGTAGTTGGCCAACCTATCAGGAAGCAAAAAAAGAAAGTGGACGTATCGGAAAGCTGTTTCAGACCTATCGGAAAGCTATTTCAGTTCAGACCCCTCGGAAACGCGTTTTCAGCCAGTCGCAAACTTAAGAGCCGGTTTATATAAAGGTCGACTCTTGCCGGACAAATCTCAACTTCTTGTCTCTGATTTGGCTAAAATTTTGTATTTTGGTATAATTTAACCTAAAAAGCCATTTTATCACCTTCCCGCCCATTTTTGAGAGGGTCACTTTTTCGACCCTCTCACAGATTTCGAGTCATAACTCGGGACCAAATGACCATAGGAACTTGCGAATTACATATTTAGAATCAGAAAAATATTTTCTTTCAAATGATACCCTACTCGACTGCATGACATGAAAAAAATTTTTTTCGAACCCCTTCCGGGACCGATTTGACCTCCACACAGTCATGTTCCCAACTGTTTTATTTCATCGAAATATAGGGCTATGTTTTTGCTTTCGATTAAAGAAAAAAAATCGAGGAAAAAAGGGGGGGGAGAGTTTGAGTTTTTGGGCCTTGAAAGTTAAAAATCAAAAAAATTTTCCTTATGATGGGTTGCACACTGTAAACAACAGAACTTGGTCAGTTTTGAATCGATTTCGGAGACCTTTGGCGATTTGGCAATGTCGAGCTCCTGCCTGGGGTGAATCCTAATCTGCGCTACGTTTCCTCTGAACACTAATTTGCGCAACGTCAAAAAATGAGCTTTTTTCTAATTGCGATGAAAATTAGATGACTGCAGAATTCGATTCTTGAGTCCTTGGCGACTCCAATGATGCTTTCCTGATGTGTCTAGGCCAAACCGATGTGGAGATATGGCCGGTCAAATCATGAAAAAATCGTGAAAAATGGCATTTTTTTACCGAATTACGGTATCAGGGTGAGGTTTTCAGGGTCGGGAAGTGTCAGAATCGATTCCGGCGGTCAAGAATACCCCATTCAGGAAGTTTCACCCAAATCCGTCAGTCTGCCTATGTTTCCCCCTCTATTTTGTGAAATTTTCAGAAAAACGCCGTTTTTCACGATTTTTCGATGCTTTGACCAGCCATATCTCCAGATCAGTTTGGACTAGACACGTCATGAAAGCATCATTGGAGCAGGGTTGTATATTTTTCCGAAAAAAACCTTGGCCAGTTTTTTTCCAGATTTTTCCGGTTTTTTTCCTAAATCGCGGAAAAAAACTCCAGCCCAAGTTCTGAGTATCCTAGACTGGTTTTATGATTCCTAACGCTTTCTAGCGCCTTCTTCAGTCTTTTCAGACCAGAAATACACGTGTAACATAGATATAAATCACGAAACAGGCATGAAACAGTCCCTGACAGGCTTCATCAATAAACCCTATATGCAAATTTTCTTACAGCAGTTTGCATTTTCGTTTTATCATGCCAAATTTGGTCTTTTCTATTATGCATCGCAAAAGTCCATTTTTTGTTAGAAAAATGACATAAATTAGCTATTTTTAGCTTGAGTTTTTTTCCGCGATTTATGTTTTTTTCCGACCCTTAGGAAAAAAACCGGTTTTTTCCGGAAAAGAACGGAAAAAAACACCGGAAAAAAACACACCTCACAACCCTGCATTGGAGTCACCAAGGACTCAAGAATCGAATTCTATAGTCACCTAATTTTCATCGCAATTAGGAAAAAAGCTTATTTTTTGACGTTGCGCAAATTAGTGTTCAGAGCAAACATAGCGCAGATTAGGATTTACCTCAGGCTGGAGCTCGACGTTGTCTACAATTTTGGTTATAAGGCTCAATTCGCCCCAAGGTCTCCAAAAAGTTATTCGCAAAAAACCGCCAGGTTGCATATTTTTTGTACAGACTATAGCTTGCATATGTACATACGTCAATAGTTGAGTCGATATGACGAGTTTTACAGTCACCATCCCACAGCAGCTAGGATCAATAATGTTTATTTTAGTCTGTTCACATGCACACTTACGCAAATCTTACATGGCATTGCTTAAGGAGAAAACAAATAATGAGAGTTACAGAGTCTAAGCAGTCTCTGTAAACATTCGTTATAGTGCACAATGCTAATTGATGCTTACTTCTTGTAAGTACCAAGTAAGCAGAATGTTTATTCAATGCAATAGTTTCCAACTATCCTTCACTTAGGCATTGCTTGGGTTGGGCCCGCCCGATTTGCAGCTCTAATTCTTTTCAAAAAAGACAATTCGGACGCCCATCATGGGAAACATCAAATGAAACCGAGAAATTGTTTGTGAAACTGAAAATAATAAACAAAATAAGCGTAAAACTCATGTGCAAACGGCAACCAGGACCAGGTTTGTGCGCTATGTGCAAGATGAACAATACAATATGTGGGCCAAAGATCTCCGAAATCGATTCAAAACTGACCAAGTTGTATTGTTTACAGTGTGCAACCCATCATAAGGAAAATTTTTTTGATTTTTAACTTTCAAGGCCCAAAAACTCAAATTCTCCCCCCTTTTTTTTCTCGATTTTTTTCTTTAATCGAAAGCAAAAACATAGCGCTATATTTCCATGAAATTAAACAGTTGGGAACATGACTGTGTGGGGGTCAAATCGGTCCCGGAAGGGGTTCGAAAAAAATTTTTTTCATGTAATGCAGTCGAGTAGGGTATCATTTGAAAGAAAATATTTTTCTGATTCTAAATATGTAATTCGCAAGTTCCTATGGTCATTTTGTCCCGAGTTATGACTCGAAACCTGTGAGAGAGTCGAAAAAGTGACCCTCTCAAAAATGGCCGGGAAGGTGATAAAATGGCTTTTTAGGTCAAATTAAACCAAAATACAAAATTTTAGCCAAATCGGAGACATAAAGTTGAGATTTGTCCGGAGGTTAAGGAGCAAAAGTCGATTCCTAGAGAAACCGGCTCTTAAAATTAGTTGTTTTAGATGTTCAGATAACGCTTGCCATTGAAATGATTCAAAAAATAACTTTCAGTCTATCTGTTTATTGCACTAAACCAAGACAAACTGAAAACAACCTATCGGAAAGCTGGACCAAACCTATCGGAAAGCTGGACCGTGAACCTATCGGAAAGCCAGAAACTTTCTGATATGTTCAAACCCCTGTCATTTGCAAAAGGTTAATATCACCGTTTGTTGATGGAGACTGTTATCCAGTTGAATTCGCACGTTTAAATTAATGGCTATATTTGCAGCCTGAAGGAGCACCCCATTAACCTAAAACCTAAGAATTAATCGGTCTTTTGTCCGTTTAACTAAACCAGTCCAGTCGAAGCGTCTAAAAATTGACCTTGACTAAGTAAAACGAAACTTTGCTCAACTGGTTTCGAGCACATGTTTTGTTTTACGTAGCAGTGGCGGTACAAATGCTTTGTTTGGTAGCTGGCTCTGGGCTTGTGGTTCACGGACCAGACCAGTGAGAGAAACACCCAAATTTACCACTTCCACGTCTATCTTACAAAGCTAGGCAAATTTCGGCCAGGAGATAGAAATGGCTTTGCGCGGTTGCTTTCAGTACATTTTGCGCAGACAAATACCGCTACATAGAAGCCGACAATTAGTCGAACGTGGTGGCTAAATATCACTCATGTGGAGGAAAAAATGATGGCCAACTTCTCGCGTGTCGTTAATCTTTTGGTTGCGGAGAAAGCGTTTCCGAACCATAGACAATAAACTCCTGTATGACTGTAAGTGTTTACATACGTACCGTGTTTCCTTTGAGCTTCCGTACTAATGTAGAAAGCCTCCAAAAATTTCCCATTTACCTACTCGCTAATTACTCTTTTCCACTATGAGCCTTTCCGGCTAGGTTGAGACATAACTGCTACGGGTTTTCGAAAATGTTACTACTGAGCTATCGGTGTTTGTCAAATGGCTAGCCTATTTTAAAAAGGGACCGTCAATAAACTTCGACGTTCAGAGATGGGGTCGGCTGGCTGGTTGAACGTCGGAAAACGTCAAACGTCGCAGGGAGCTTGGTATCAGTGTTGCCAGGTTGTGGCGATTCACCTCAAATTTGGGGGAAATTTTTTCCGATTTAGGGACAAAATTTCGATTTGAAGTTAAGCGGAAAGTTTAAGGGCATTTTTAAAAATTTTGGGGTTTTTAGGGGTAATTCAATCTGGCCCAGAAATTGGTGAAAACAAAAGTATTTAGCATAAAATTTAAAATTCAAGAGGACTTAAACCAGATAACCTTGTCACGAGTGTCTAGGAAGCATAAGCAAATCGATTCTGGGTATTTCACTCACACTCCTGTTTAGGTAGATCAAACAAACTTTGCTCCATAACGATTGAATTGCGCCCTGAGCTATTTGAATAACTACTCTGAAAACTCAAAATTTTCAACCTAAATTTTAGACACGAATTTGTCGTGAGTGATAAAATTTACATTAATCTATACAATGAAAGCTGCAGTACGTATGTTATTTGGGTGGACAGGAAGTAACAAAGTGGTTCGGGGACTCGCTTTGAATGGTTAAAATATTCATCTCTATCTCTGGCTCATTTTGACTACAAAAAGTTGTAAAGTAAAAAAGGAAAGCTAAAGTATAATTCGAAAACTACATATGGCACACGAAAAGCGCTTTTTTCTGAGAATAACATGCAGACCCTGGCAGAAGCAATGCCTACTGTACGCACTGAAAGGCAGATTTCTGAACTATTCCAATTTTTTCTTCATGTTTTAGTTTTATGGTTTTTACAGAAGTTTCTACTAGTGATGTAAAAAATTAATCAAAGGTCAAAGGCTAGAAAATCCATCAAAAGCAATGAGATTTATAGTTTTCAGGAATTTTTATAATTATTTTTTAGTTTTACTGGACTGAAAATTGTTTCTATTATTAATTTTGGCTAAAAGAAATGCTTCCATTGTACTGTAGTTTTAAGGTCTGCTACTGTACAGTACAGTTGGTAGGTACACCTGAACCTGAACCTGAAACCTGGGTATTAACCTGAAAATTGTGAACCTGAACCTGAACCTACTTGAAAATAAAAGTACTTACCTGACACCTACTAGGTCGGTACCTACTTTTCAGGTTTTTCTTGTCTTAAACTTCCCCGGTACAAGAGCACGTACTGTCAACTTTTGAAATTGGTTAGGTCAGATATTGCTTGACGCTCTACAGTTTTGTTCTTAAAAATGGTGTGCGTGAAGCTCTAATGCACATTATCTGTACCTACGTGTATGTAACTTATAAATGAAGGCGATTATAGGGAAAAGCCCAATCTGGAAATTGCCTTTATGAAAGCCTGTCTTCCTCTATGCCTAAGCCTAAGCTTTAGTTTGTTTCTTGAACGTAAGCTTAAACATCAGCTACGTAGTAGAACTTATCTAAGCTTGAGCCTTAACTTAATGCCGGAACTTAGAGTTTGAAATGAACGTTCGTAGAGTGCGTGGAGGTTTCCTACTACAATGGCGATCGGTCCATCATACCGCAAAAAATTGTCTTGCGTTTTTCTCGTTTTTGTTTTAAGGGCCGTCCATAAACGACGTCGTTCCAAAATCCCGATTTTTCGGACCCCCTACCCCCAAAATCGCCTTGCGTCGTTTCTGGGGACCCCCTCCCCCTAAGGCGACGTCGGTTTCGGGTCCCCCCCCCCGATAAAAGTGCAGTACAGTACATGCAGTACGTCACTTTTTGTTGCCTAATGAATTGAATAGATCCCATCTTCAACCACTCTGGGAAACTATTCTATATGTAGAAATATTTGACAGAATGTGCATAAATCGAAAATAATGCAATCGAAGTACCCTAAAATTGCGAAAAAAGCGACGTCTTTTTTTGAAACCCCCACCCCCTCCTGGTGCGTTGTCTATCGTCGCATTTCAGCCGACCCCTCCCCCTCTGGAACGACGTCGTTTATGGACGGCCCCTGTTGGTTTGTAAATTTCGATTGCTTTGAACCTGGACCGTTTTCTTAAGAAAGGGAGCAGCAGCGCTATTGATTTAGCTCATAGCCGAAAATTTGTGTCATTATTTGAAAGTACCTGAACCTGAACCTGACACCTGGGTACTTTTGAAAAATGTACCTGAACCTGAACCTGAACCTGAAATTGGATTTTAGAGATACCTGAACCTGGACTTACCTGAAATTTTGTGGTACCTACCAACTGTACTGTACAGTATAGAGATCTGACGAGCAGTGACAAAATGCGGGGCTATTTTGTTGATCGTTAATGTACTGTACATGAAGTACACAGAGACTGGATTATTAAGGAGCAGTGTGAAGTTAAGCCAAAAAATAGACCAACGCTTTCTAAGGACAAACAAAGTTTTGGGCAGGGAGTTGGGTCAGAGAAGTAAAAATCCTTCAAATTCGATATTTTAGAGGGATATTGTAATAGAATGTGTTTCTGCATGCCCCAAAAATGTAAAATTACAAAGAAAACAATGTGATCGTTAAAATCGATTTTCGATCGATTCTCGATAAAAAAGGCACTAATCTGGACAAAAAATACCGAATCCCAAATACCTGGGTATTCCCAAAATAATCGGTATACCGGGTATATAGGTATTTATTAAAATACCTGGAATCGGTAGGTATTCCAGAAAATACCCACTTATCGGTATGGGTTCGGTATACCCTAGTGATGTAAAATTATGGAATTTGAATTTCAATTCAATTACAATTAAATTATGGGCTCCATTTTTAATTTCAATTAAATTAAATTAAATTAATTGAAATAGTTTTCCATTATTTTCAATTACAATTATATTTTCAATTAAATTATGGAACCTCGGAAAATTTCAATTATGCAATTTTTTTCAATTATTTTTTCAATTTTTTTTCAAAATTGTTGTATTTTTGCTGTTAAAAGACAGTATCAGTGACCCAGTACTTGGAAGAATGTCCATGTAAAAGGTTAGAGACACCTGATTGGCCTGCTAACCAACCAGGCGAGAAAATTTTAATAAGTTGCCTTTAAAAACGCATAAAATGGCATTCTGAGGGAAATTTACACATATTTCATTATTATAAATCAGTACTTAATCTAAAAGTTTTCAGCATTTTTTAGCAAAATTACTTCCTAGGTTCCTTACCAAAAGCCACCATACAAAAAAAATCACTGTTTTTACTTTTATGAACTACAAAATAAAAAGCAGAGCATGACATTACAAAATAAAGTGAGGTCAGTATAAAGAGGTGACAAACCTTAAATAGGTTTTTGTTTGAAGTCATTAGCGCCTCTAATACTTACGCTTTTCCTTACATCCACCACAGAAATAATTGAAAATATAATTGAAATTCCAGGCGAATTTCAATTAAATTACAATTAAATTATGGCCCAACTTTTGAATTTCAATTAAATTAAATTAATTGAATTGAAATTAAAAACGGGCCAATTATGCGAATTTCAATTACAATTAAATTAATTTTTTACATCACTAGTATACCCAATCAACAGTAACAGTGCAACAGTTAGACAGTCAATAAAAGTGTACGGTATGTGAAAATCGGTTCTTCAGACACTTCATCTGCACTTCAGTGCTTCGAAGCTTTATGATTTTCGCGCACAAAAATCTGATCCGGTTAGTGTACCCGGGTACACTATTTGGCATTTAGCGAAAATGGCATTGAAGGTTTTAGGGGTCTTCGTCTATGACTGTAATAACGGGTTCCTCAGCTGTCCCGAAATTATAAAAAGTAACGAACAAGACGGATTTACGGATATAAAGTGCTATTTGTGTTCTGACAACCTATGTAATGATCATGTTCCATAGCTGATTGATTAGTGTGCATGATTCTGCCACTGATGACGCAATAAAAATACTATTGTCTTGCATCACGCGATACACTTGAACAGTTATAGAGCAGAAGATGGGCACAGAACGAAAAGTTGAGCCCCGCCCCTCTGCAGTGTAAGAGTGATGGTCCCAAGCAGAAACTTGCCCTTGCGTGTCAAAACCAACGAATTCGGACACAGTACCAAGTGTGTGGGGTATCAGCCCAAAACTTCGTAGTTTTATAGGGGTTGTGCTGAAAACGTCGAAAAACATCGGGAGAGGAGGGGGTGCAAAATTTTGAATTTTGAACGTCGTAGTTTATTGACAGCATCAAAGAGAGTTTCGTAAAATGAATGAAATCGCCTTTTGTGGTCAGAACATGCCTATGGCATCCGATTATGACGTTTTAGCTCACATTACAAAACTTATTACTAAGACTTTATTCATACCGACTTGTTATATTACGGAAATGACATTTTCAACAGTTTTGTTTGTGCGTTTCTATCAATGCAAAAGGTTTTGTGACGTTTCCTTTGTCATTCCTTAATCACCGCATAGATAAGGCTGATGAATTGGCATATAAAATAAATGTTATAGTTTCAACGCATAACCATAATTCAACGATGTGGTTTGAAACCATTCAACAAAATAAATGCGATTTGTTGCCTTGGAAAGAGAGAATGTGTTGGCTTCGAATCGTTGCCGTTGCAACTCTGCTAATGGCCTGTTTAGCTGCTGTTTTTTTATTCTTCTTCTTGTCAAATACAAGCGGCGGACAGAAAGAAGCTAAGCAAGGGAAAACTGGTACGCTACACCTTGTCCTAAGGGACTGTGCAAGAATGACGTCATCGGTTAGGCGTAGTGATGTAAAAAATTAATTTAATTGTAATTGAAATTCGCATAATTGGCCCGTTTTTAATTTCAATTCAATTAATTTAATTTAATTGAAATTCAAAAGTTGGGCCATAATTTAATTGTAATTTAATTGAAATTCGCCTGGAATTTCAATTATATTTTCAATTATTTGCTGGGGTGTATGTAAGGAAATGCGTAAGTATTAATGATGACGGCGCTAATGACTTCAAACAAAAACCTATTTAAGGTTTGTCACCTCTATATATTGACCTCACTTTGTTTGGTAATATTTTATGCTCTGCTTTATATTTCGTAGTTCATAAAACAGTCAGGCACTTAACGCCGTTTATGGTACTGACACCATATAAGGTGCCGGTACCATATATGGTACCAGTACCTAGGGTAGTGGTACCATATATGGTACCGTACCGTGTACGTATGGTACCACCACAGTCGCCGAACGTGGGGGCACCATATATGGTACCGGTACCTAGGGTAGTGGTACCATATATGGTACCGTACCGTGTACGTATGGTACCATATCTAGTACCACCACGAGCCCCTAAACTTGGGGCACCATATACACCACCGGCACCTTATAATGGTGTCGGTACCGTAAACGGCGTTAAGTACCTGACTGTAAAAGTCACCACAGTGATTTGTTGGTGTATGGTGGGTTTTGGCGAAGCTACCTAGGAAGTGATGTTGCTCAAAAATGCTGAAAACCTTTACATTAAGTACTGAAAATAATGAAATATCTGTAAATTTACCCCAGAATGTCATTTTATGCGTTTTTGAAGGTTAAAATTTTCTTGCCTGTTTGGATAACAGGCTAACCAGGTGTCTGTAAGCTTTTACATGGACATTTTTCGAAGTCCTGGGTCACTGTTACTGTCTTTTAACAGAAAAATACAACAATTTAAAAAAAAATGAAAAATAATTGAAAAAAATTGCATAATTGAAATTATTTGAGGTTCCATAATTTAATTGAAAATATAATTGTAATTGAAAATAATGGAAAACTATTTCAATTAATTTAATTTAATTTAATTGAAATTAAAAATGGAGCCCATAATTTAATTGTAATTGAATTGAAATTCAAATTCCATAATTTTACATCACTAGTTAGGCGAGGGGTTTGTCAAACAATGACAACCGATGACAAGGGGAGATGTTTCGGCCGATGATGATGTCACTTCTGTCTCATAGGGGAATTTTGAAAACTTACTCTTCAAAACAGATTTGAAAGGCGTTCTCACCATAAAATTAACAATTTTCGTAGTTTAAGGATGTCTAGTTGAACTTCTGCCTAACCACGGCGAGAAAAATCTTTGAAAAATTAACCTTCAAAAAGGCATTCTGATCATAATATTGGAGTGTATTGCCCGGCAGAGAGTTTTACTGGGTTTCTCTCCGGCCCGAATCTCTCCCCCTTCGAAATTTGATTTTCTGGCCTGCCCGGGCCAAGGTGGAAGCTAAAAAGTGTGTAGCAGGTGTGTTTTAAGGTTTTTTTTTCCGAAAATCGGTTTTTTTCCTAACCTAAAAACATAAATCGCGGAAAAAACTCAAGCTAAAATAGGTAATTTATGTCATTCTTCAGTTAAATTGTTAAGTTAAATGGACTTTTGCATGTATAATAGGCCCGACTGACTCACAACTGTTGGAAAAACAACAGAAAAGAAGAAAATTTGGGAATCTAAAACAAAATGGCAAACTGCTGTAACAGAATTTGCATGCAGCGTTTATTGATGGAGCCTGTCAGGGACTGTTTCATGCCTGTTTCGTTATTCATATCTATGTAAGATGCGTATTTCTGTTCAGAAAAGACTCAGGAAGGCGCTAGAAAGCGTTAGGAATCATAAAACCTGGCTAGGGTATACTGTTGCATGCGTATACGCATTACGCATATCATTACGCAATGTACGCATTGCATTTCAGAATGCGTATACGCATACGCATATGCATTTGAATTTCATTACGCAATATCATTACGCATTCTGCCAAAAGTTTGCATATTTTTGCGTAATGCGTATTGGGTTCGAAAAATAGCTACCTTTTCGAATATCTTGCAAAAAATTTAGTTCAAGTTGATACCAAATCGTTATTTTTCATATCTTTAGTGTGAGGTGAGGGTACAAGGAATTATCTGAGATAATTTGAAGCTTTAACTAAGTTTTGCTTGCTAATATTTATAACAGAGGCTAAGTTTCAAGAGAAAAGGAAACCTGCGACAAATCCCTGAATTTAGAGTTTCTATTTCTGTAGTTTTGCTGACATCAATTGTGTTGTATGCTCAAGCTATCTGTTTATGTTTCCACTGTATGTTTAGTAGTTGAATGCTACTAGACTTCTTCTTGAAATGAACATTCAAACAAACTTTCTGTTCCTTGTTCCTGAAGGCGCATATCCGGTTGGGGCTACTGTTGATCGGGTATACCCATACCCATACCCGAAACTGGGTATTTTTGAGCAAAACTACCTGAAATCGGGTATACCCATACCCGGGTACTTTTTGAAATACCCATACCCGGGTATACCCGATTTTTCGAAAAATACCGGGTATTTGAATGGGTATTTTTTTAGAAAATATCTCGCAAACACACACGTTGATTTCTGTAAAAACTGTGAAAAAAATTTTCTCAAGGAAGTCTTAAGTAGAAATACCGTTTTTGCCATGCATCATACAGCCACTTTACTGTTTCAGAACGGTTAGTTACCCATCCAGTTTGTTTGAAGAATTATATAATTATTAAGCATTTTGGCGTTTTTTAAATTTATGCAGAAAACGCCATGAAAGCGTCTTACTGAAAAAACGTTTACAGGCTCAGAAAGGAATGTTCTGGGTTGTTATGCACCTCAATCTTCCACTGCAAAATTCACAGTACATACTGTATATATACATGACATGCATGAAACATGGTATTTGACTGAAGCTGAATTTTTGCAAATGTACGTACAGTACGTAAAAAGTATTTTGCGAAGTTTCTTGTCTCTCTTTATTTCTAACAGAAATCCGGCTTTTATTTTTTGTGCTGCCTTTGAGGAAAAGTACCGTTGTAAGGCTAGAAAATTTAGTTGGACTATAATTAGATGGTTAGAACGTTTCCATGCATTTGGTCATGATCCGGAGGGAAGTAACTTTGCCACAAGCTGAAAATTTTATACAATTATGGTTGGTGACCAAGAATCGGTAAGTACTATCAGCAATTATACCCCAGAAAGTTGATTAGTTTTTTGCCAAATCTACCAAAGTATCGAAAATTTACAACTGTTCTAGTAACTGTGAAGTAAAACTGTAACAGTTTCTACTGCATCAACTACACTGAGCATGAGCACATAATAGTTGTCCAAAAAAGCGGGTTAATATCTATTTTTACAAAACAAATAGAAATCTGGCATTTTTAGGGAATTTCTGGATTTTAATGAAAAATACCCGATTTATACCCGATACCCGGGTATTTTTAAAATACCCACCCATACCCATACCCGGGTATGGGTATTTTAAAAAATACCTACCCATACCCATACCCAATTCAGATTCGAATACCCATAGCAACAGTAGTTGGGGCAGACCATACTCCATTTGGAGTAGTTGGCCTGCGGTTAGCGTTTTCGAAAATAGACCGACGCTGCGCTAACCGCTGTTCAACTGCGATGGGCGGAGTTGAATTTAGAGTTTTGTAGGCCGCGCGCCAAATTTGGCTGGCTGCCAATTGTTAAATTTTCGAATCTGTGATCTCATCCAAAGGCGAAACCTGACCCTTTTTTCAGGGCCTTTTTACACAGAGGGGAGTACGCCTCAGTCGCATCTATTTGCCATCAATTTTACGTTGTGTAGTAGCCGTCCCACTACAAAAAGATTGAAAATTGCTGTCAAGATTCGTTCTATTTTCGAAGAGAACCGTCTTAGTTAAACTATCCTCAAGTATCGATTTACGCCCACAGCAGCGGTTAGAGAATCTATTTTCGCTTTACATGCGAAAATAGAAAACGCTAACCGCTGTCGATTTCCGAAATTAGCCAGCGGTTAGCGTTTCGCGAATTTAGGCGTCTGGCGCAAGGAGATATCGGTTGCGTGTTGCAAACATACGCACTGTACATCATACATATAACAGGTCATCCGCCGAAGGAGGGAGCGGGTTAGGGGTGTCTGGCGCCGGCCGGGGGTCTGAGCCCGAATTTTAGGAGGGGAGTTGGGCTCTAAAAACTCTCAAAAATCGAAAAAATGGCAATTTTAGGCTAAAAATCGTAAATCGTTAATTTTGGCTGAAATACGGCTAAAAAGTGCTGTTTTACATTCGATTGTGGCAATTTTTGTGTCTGAAATTGCAAAAAATCGCAAAAATGTGCTCAAAAATTACTTACCAGAAAATCGGAGGGGGGTCGGAAAATGGTCTCGGAGGGTCTGTTACATCTATGCTTTACATACAATGCACTCTGCAATTCTTTGAGGTCAGGAATTATCATCAAACCTCAATCAAGTAAGTCTCAAAAAACCTGGATTGTAAAGTTGGATACGTAAACAGCATACTGCATAGCCAAAAAACCTGTTCAATGAGTTTTCTGAATGTTTCTGAGATTACGCATACGCAATACGCAAAATACGCATTAGTTTTTGCAATGCGTATACGCAAACTCATGCGCATTTGTAATTGGAATGTGTATACGCATACGCATACGCATACTGTACGCATACGCATTTGAAAAATCCGGTATTAAACAACACTACTAACTAGGGTACTCAGAACTAGAGCTGGAGTTTGTTCCGCGATTTTGGGAAAAAAGCGAAAAAAACTGAAAAAAAACAGGTCGAGCTTTTACGGAAAAATAGGCAAATTGAAGAACCTAAAAACCGCGTCTTTCAGCCTTGAATTACACTGGATCGAAAGCTAGAGCAGAAAGTGGCACATTTACTCCGCCCAAGACTGGCGAAGTCACAATAGTGACTGGTGGAAAAAGATGTCCTGCAAATTGTATGTATTTTTCGTTGTCCGCTCCCTGTGACAGCATTGTTGGCGTTATCAATCAATAATGCATCCCGTATAGTGAGAACTATTGGGCTTCGTACTTTGCTAATTTCTTTTGTGGATCATAGGAGGGTTCGTGTTGCCTTCTTTTGGACACAGGGCCAACAATTTGGTGTTGGTGTCACAACAGATTTGGTTCCTGAAACATTTGGTCATGCACATGTGGTAAAATGTCCCAATCTTCAATATACAAAATTTCTGAAAGTGTCCAAGGGATTGTTGGATAAATTTTGTATCGTCAGAAAGGACTGTTATGATTATGTGATCCTGTTTTTTCCAAGATATAGTTGAGTCCTTTCAGAATAGGTCCTGCCTCTGAGATATAATAGCTGTCAATTTTATCAAAGGTTTTAGATCTTCACCACAGTTGTGAAGTGTTGGCGAACTCGTTTCATTACCGCGGCTCATGTTATCACTTAGCGGAACCAGCGGCCAAACACCCTGATGCTCAAACCAAGTGCGCAGCCATTCAGCTGGGCTACGGTGGTCACCTGGCCTATGTTCTTGATGAGCAGATTGGATCGAAGATAGCTCAATCTTTCGGAGCTATTTCTGGTGTAGGATTTTTTCCGACTTTCTCTGAAAACATTTCTTTGACCCAGTTTTTGTAACTATTATTCGGATTGGCCAAACGATATAGTAATTTTCTACTTCTCATGTAAAATTGGAAATATTTTCAGTTTCTCATGCACATCGGCGGTCAGAAAGTGGTGGGTTCTTGGTTTTGGCACCACCCAGATGGTCGAAGATGGCCGGTACACTGGACTCGACCTTTTTGGGCTCCTACTCAGCCAAGCTCTAGTCCAGCCGAAACCAACTTGTTTTTGAATACCAATGGACTACTAGAAGACGGAAACTTTTGGGACGCGTTGAAGTTCGTCTGTCAGTATGGTAATATTTCTGGTTTCGTAAAAAACGTTTCTTCAAACTCAGTATTCTCTGTATACGTCATGGTTCCACATTGCATTGGTAGTCTTGTGTTTTGCACATGCCTATTTTTAGGGGATAAAGATGCATGCTACTCTGAGGTAGCCCTTGATCAGAGTGGATCGCCATTTGACACAGCTGAAGAAGTCAGCAGTCTGACAGTGAGCAAGTGCGCAGACTCCTGTTCCAAGGCTCCCTGTCAGTCATTTAGTTACAATCAGCAAACCCAAGCCTGCAAACTGCATTACTTCCTTTTCAACCAGCTTACGCTGCAGGCACGGAGTGGCTTCAGAATCTTTGAGCGAAATTAATGATGTCATTTCATTGCTATGCACTCTATTTTATTATTGCATGGATGTACTGGGCTTTTTTGTAAAACTGACGTTGGCTTGAATCTGAAATTCAGTATACAGTTGTGCTCATAAACTTCAAATTTCATTGTCAACAGATTAAAACTCGACACTATTGTAAAGCAGCCAAAGTAAACAATACGCCAGAAAAGCTGCGAAGTCTTCTCTTGAGAAAAGCTTATTATGTCTGGCACACGCGCAAAGCACCTTAACTGCCTAAACCACCAAGCAGAAAACGAAGGAAAAATCAAACATTGAATCAGACTATGAACTTTTTCATGGAAACGATTTTCTAAATGCAGACAGCACAACTATTCACTGCAGGTGGAATGAGTAACTTTATTAACACTAGCATGAAGTGAGTGGTTTATGTGCTGTGCAGATTGTTGACCGGTTCATTTCACGCATTTCTGCGAAAACTAATAGAACCATATCATAGTGGACTGAGAATTGCAGAGTCAGTTTGGAATGTAGCCATGTAAGAATGCAGTGCTTCCAGCGCTCTCCAACAATGCTTCTTTGACTGATTTATTTGCAGGGGAATCAATGAGTAAGAGTAAAAGTGACACACAACTACATTGTCGCTTGAGGACAGAGAAACATCATGTCAGCAACTCAAATATATCATCACATGAGCTTGAAGGGCGCATCAGTAATACTGTATGTTCATTCAAGGCTGCAGTTCCGCTGGTGTTTGTCGACCAAATATTGAACTGTCTGTCATGGCCAGACCGCATCCGATTTGAATCTGTCAACCGTCATTTCTTCCATCAACTGCGATCGATTTCTGCCAGTGGTTCAGTTGAACCAGTTAATTGTACCATTTGCATAGGAAGAGAAACAAATAACACTCACCATTGCGTGTCAGTGAAAATAGGTGAAGAACTCAACCGACCAGTGGTTAGAATCGTTGATGATGAATCAAATCTCTTTTTGCAAGAACGATTTCACTCGACTGTTTCTCGGCTCTTTCGCCAGCTTCGAACCAGTGCAATGGAAATTGAGAACGTTCGGTGGAATGGCCATCTGCTACAAGACATCTGCACTGGCCTGGCTAACTATGCAGCAAACATTCGCTCTCTGCGCTTGTGTAATCTTTACTTGCTTACGTACCGCTACCGGTCTACATTCTGGATGCGGTTTTGGCAAACACTGCCTAATGTAGATGCAGTAGATCTACAATCGGTTTGGGTGACTAATTTGGATGATGTGGTCACCAGTCTAACTGAGAGTAGACCGCTTTGAAGCTTACGTGTAGACTCAAGCACCACCAGAAGCCCTTTATCTGAGGTTGGTCTACAGGCTGTGGCTTCCTCATGCAGCAGGCTTGAGAGAATTGAGTGTGAGCAGTGCGCTTTCTCTTATTACTCTTTCTCGGCGTTTCTAGCAGCTGCCTTAGGCTTGCCAGCACTACCCCGTCCTAGATATGATTTTTCGGATGGTGTCAGATCACTTCAGGTTGACTTAGCAAAGCTGCGTGCGCGGTTTGTTGATCAGAAGTCAGATCATGATGTCTCCCGTATAATCAGTGACAATGCAGATTGTGTGTCTCTCATTCTGAACCGTAGGTAGCACACTAACCAGGGGTCTCCTTAATGGTACAGATGCTTATTTATTGTATGGTAATGATGCTTGTAACTTTAGCTTGTTTATTTGAACTCTGTTGAGACATTTAAGCGACTGCCTTAGACTCGTCAGCACTTTGAGCTGGTCATTGGTTATCTGGCTAATGTAGTAAAACTATATGCACTGTTTGCGGTCATAACCCAGACCTTCTGTTATGTGCCCAGACCTGTGGTACCTGAGTTTTCCACCCACAAAACCGCGTCTTATAACCGGAAAATGCCTATATTTGTGGTCAGATTTTTGCACAGTTATAAGACCCGGGTGAAATACACTGGTTTTGATCTTTGCAACAACTGACTGTACATTTAAGTCTGAATAGCAAAGTTGTAAACAAGTTTTGAAAACTTAGGGAACCTATAAGCTCCAATATGATTACGGCAACTATCTAAACCTATCAAATCAATAATTTTACCAAGATTACGCAGGTTCTAGAACGATTCTTGAACGACCTGCTGAGTTCAAAAATTCCATATTCATTAGTTATCTTGTAAAAAATAGTCACAAAATAACAGCCTTTCTCATTATATTTCTATAAAAATTCAAGATATCAACGTTAGTTTGTTAGAAATGCTTCATATCAAACAGGAGGAACAATCAAAATTATAGAAATATGTAGACAAAAGAAATTGCTTTTACCCATCGTTTATCTAATTTTAGGCGATCTGTTTTCCTATTCAATGGATTGGCAAAGAGGGTGGAGATAGGCAGACTTTATACTGTCGTGCATGTGCATATAGTAACATGGCGGTTGCAAGCGATAATTTTTCCTCGCTGTCTTGTCGCTCTTTTCTTGCCAGAATCCTTTCTACTGCCTTTGTTTGCAGCTTTACCTCCCTTGGTGCCCTATCTTGCATATTTTATTTTTTACATTGTTTTCCGATTTCTCCTCTTTGACCATCGCTGGAATTTCGTGGACTGCTATGCTGAATGCCGGTTCTTTCACTTTCTGTTCTGTCATTCTTGGCTTCCTTTTCTTCAGCACTGGTTGTTTCTTGCTGTTCAAACCGGGGATTCCTTGTGGCGCACCTGCGGCCATCTCTTCACCTTTGAATGTCTTCTTCATCATTCGTACTGCCTGCTGGCGGCTGACTTGACAGAGCGCGGTGCCTCTTCTTCGTCTAGTTGCAGCCAGGGCATTGCCCTTACCATCGTCAGTTTCAACTTTTTTTCTGGATGACTACAATCAACCGAACTGGGGCTTTCTTGGCCTCTGTGCTCTCCCGCTTCGCTGTCTTCTTATCTCGGATCTTGTTCAACTTCTTGGCTTTCCTTTCCTCTTTCAATTCACTGCGCTCCTCTCTGTCCAGTCTTTGCGCTTTCTGTTTGCATGATGTCCATCCGTGGGTCACTCTCCGTGCTGTTTTCTTCTGTTCTGACGACATCTGAAAGAGCGTCCAGTGTTCTATTTTAGTATCAAGTCACAGCACTGAGTGGAGGCTTAGGGATCGCCAATACATTACCATTAAATCAGGGCAGCGTTTCTTCTGTACTTGATCGGCTTGACATAGTATACCCACTACCATGCCTGCAACATACTTGAACAACACCACCAGCACAAAGAAATGTTGTGTGAACGTATTGGCTACGTCCTCCCACCTGTCAGCCCAGGTACGACCACGATGGCGTCTGAAACGACCACAGTTTTGTGAAGAGTATGTAAAAGACAGTAGCAGATAGTATACCTGTACCAGCAGTGGATGGCCAGCCGCCACTTCCAGAACGGGCGTGTCTTGATATTATCCAGCTCTTTTGTTGTGAACCGGTGCCTCATTTTCGTTAGTGTTTCCGATCAAATTAAAATTAAATAACAAAATTAAATTGTTTTGATCAAAATCACCTAGTAAATAGCAATTTAATAACAAATTAAATTTCTCGCGATGACTGTCAAACAAATTAAAATTATATTAAATTTCGTAAAATTAGCCTAGAAATTTGATATAAATTTGATATGAATTTGATATAAATTTGCTTGGTTTGACAGCTTCGCTAACCAAAGTCTGGCTGCAAATCAACAACTTCAGTCCAAAGATGACTTTGTTCGTGCCCATAGAAAAGATATCAACTCATTAAATGTTAATTTGTAGGCAATTTATTGCTATCTGAAGAGAGGTCAACCCATTTTGGACTGACATGACCCAGGTTTTGAGCTGCTTCCTCTGGAATTGAGTATTGATTTTAGCAAATTTATATTTAATTCATATCAAATAACAAATTTGTATCAAATTAAATTTCAGAATTTGGGTACCAAGCAAATTAATAGCAAGTTATTTTCTTCTGAAGGGGGAGCAAGCAATTTAATAGTTATTTAATTTCAAAATAAATTTACTCGGAAACACTAATTTTCGTACTTCCACTGCAAAGATCTACTGTGATTATTTGATACATGCAAATGCAAGATACAGATCAAGTTATTTCTTTATTGAACGAAATCAGTAAATCAAATTTAGACTCTAAATCTATTCAACCTGCTTGCAAGTCTTACCTTCCCCAGTTTGGATTTGCACCAAGAGTTGAACGGTTTTGAATGCTTTCCATCTTTCTTTTCTATGTGTTCTCAAGACTATGAAATAATGAGTTGCAATTCGGTACAGCACTGAAACACTACGTTTGACACAGAGTTCAGCTGTTGTATTGCGACTAGGCAAAATCAGACAGTGAAGAGTTGTTGTGGGTCGGTTGCCTGGGCACAAATCGATCGCTTGTTCAGTCTGTCTTCCGAGAAAAGAAAGCGAACATGTTGATCTGCTCTAAATGCACTTTTATTTCTCCTCCATTAGCCTCTGAAACCAACGAAGGCGCGTGTTATTTCTATGGCGCGTGTTACGAAGGTGCAACCATACATGTACTAGGGGGGGTTTGGGGGGGGTTACCCCCCTGCTGGAAAGGCCAACCCCCCCCTCCCCCCCCACCCCCCCCCCCCCCCCCCCGAGACAGGTTAAGGGACCCCTCCCCCCGACCAAAAAATACAAGTCGTGGTAGTGGCTCCAGTATTAACAAACTGGGTCAGAAATCACTAATTTTTAGCCTAAAATTCACTTGAAAAGCCTTTGGAAACCGAATTTGGCGTTTCCACTGCTGATATTGAAGAAAAATCGGTGTTTTTGGAAGCTCTTTTTGTCATTTTTTGCTTGTTTTTAGCTTTAAAACGCTATATGGCAGCTTAAAGTAGCGATTTTTAGCGTCTTTTTTGAAAAAAACGTGCTAAAAACGCATTTCTAGGCGTTTTGGAGCTTTTTGAAATTTGGGACCCCCCACCTGGGCGAAACCCCCCCCCCTCCGACCCCCCCCTGAGGAAACCCCCCCCCCCCTACCCCCCTCCCCCCAGGTCGGCCCGGAGCTGTTACATGTATGGGTGCAACCAACTTGATTGTTTAAAATCTACTAGAAAGATGTGAATAATCGTCGCCCAGCTAAATTAATGCAAAAAAAAGTATTATTGCAAGTGTTGGGTACAATAAAAGCCTGAAATGGCAAAAATTTAGGGTTACAGAAACTTCAACATCGTTTGTGGGGTTAACGGCATAGAGCAGAGAGCAAATTCTTATATCATTCGAAAGTCTGAAGTCTACTGTACACGGAACCGATTGAACATCTTGCGCCGAATTCGTCGTTTTTTAACAAGAACGAGGAACATGAGAAAAATCCACGAAAATGCCCATTTTCAGTAGTTAAGAAAGAATCAAATTTGTGGGGACCATGCCAAAGTGCGGAAAGAAAAAAAGCGGTGCTATCTATATAGGTAACGAGTTGCGCTGATTTTAAAGCCGGTTGAACAAAATTTGAATCAACTCTCCTTTTAGCAGAAAATGGCTATTGAAAAACGACGAATTCAATTTTCGAGAAGAAAATGCCCTTTAACGGCCGAATTATGATTCAAACTGCATCTTATTCGATAGTTCACACTCTGTTTCATATAAATACATCACATCCCCCTATCAATAACGGAACACAAAAAAGCATTTGCGCTTGAAGTTGCAAAAACGGCTTTGGACCACTTTTTGGCTGTGATTTTGTATTTTCTATTCAGCGCGGCGCGAACGTGCTTTGGCCATCCCTACTTAAATATCAGCAATCAGCAATCTTAAATAACGCCAAATTCGGTTTCCAAAGGCTTTTCAAGCGAATTTTAGGCTAAAAATTAGTGATTTCTGAGCCAGTTTCTTAGTACTGGGAGCCACTACTACCGTACTACTTCTATTTTTGGGTTGAGGGCGGGCTTAACCTGTCTGGGGGGATGAGGGTGTGTGTGGCCTTTCCAGCTAGGGGGCTAACCCCCAAAAGCCTCCTAGTATATGTATGCCTTGAATAATATGAATGTTTTCATGGAAACGATATCTCAACGCAGACAACAATAACTATTCAATCTAGCTGGAATGAGTAACCTGTTCAACGTATGCACAAAGTGACTGCTTTTATGTACTTTCCATGTTGTTCACCGGCCCACTTTGCAGAGAAGATGGACTGCGCATTTCTGTTAAATTTATAACTACGTACATCACAACAGTGGACTACTGTTGCATGCGTATACGCATTACGCATATCATTACGCAAAGTACGCATTGTATTTTAGAATGCGTATACGCATACGCATACGCATACGCATTTGAATTTCATTACGCAATATTATTACGCATTCTGCCAACAGTTTGCATATTTTTGCGTAATGCGTATTGGTTTTCAAAAATAGCTGCCTTTTCGAATGCCTTGCAAAAAATTTAGTTCAAGTTGTTACCAAATGGTCATTGTTCATGTTTTTAGTGTGAAGTGAGGTTGCCAGAAATTTTCTGAGATAATTTGAAGCTGTAGCTAAGTTCTGCTTGCAAATATTTCAAAAAGAGGATAAGTTTTATGAGGAAAGGAAACTTGCGACAAATCCTTGAATTTAGAGTTTCTACGGTTTTGGGTGACATCAGTTGTGTTGTATACTCAGAGGGTATCTGTTTGTGCTTCCACTGCAGTGGCGTATCCAGGGGGTGTAGGCTGGGTACACCCCCCCTTTGCGGTGGAGGTAGGAAGAGAAAGTCTGTCAAAAATAAGCGAAACTAATCAATTATATACCAAAAACTGTGTATTTTGTGCTTAGAATCCCTTTTAAATGCGTTTTTGAAGGCTAAATTTTAAAAATTTTCTCGCCCTGGTCGGGCAGGCTACTTTAAAACTACTAAAACTTGCAATTTCTGTTAATTTTAAGCCTGGAATGTGTTTTAAACGCGTTTTTGACGGCAAATTTTGCTAAATTTTCTTACCCTGGTTGGGCGGCGGCCCAACCAGGCACTTTCAAAATTTTACACCCCCTTCCGAAATTCTGAATACGCCACTGTGTTTATTATTATTGTCGCGTCTTGGCCACGGGTAGTTTTCGCTATCTCGTGTGTCACGGCGGCCCCGGCATCTGCGAGAGCGGTTGTTTGTGGCTTCAAAACCGGTGGAAGCGACTGGAAGTAGTCGACATAAAGCCCAACCCAGACCACCGAAAACCGGTGATGGCCAGTAGGTAAATGGGAACCGAACCGGAGCTGCCATTGCACTCTATGACAGCAAAGGGGAGGGATGTTTGTAGGCAGGGCACTCCATTGAAAGGCTCTGATAAGAGCGCGGGGTCGGGGTGTCCTCCTGTGAGCTGTCCGAAAGGACAGTGGAATCTAAAAAAACAAAAAAAACAAAAACATTATGTTTGAATGCTAGTGGACTTCTTCTGGAAATGACCATTTGACCAATTTATGTTTAGGAAAGCGCACATCTCATGCCTTTTGAAAACATTATAGTGCAATTCTTTGAGGGCAGAAATTTATCATCAAGAATAAAAAACCTGGATTATAAAGTTGGACATCTAAACAGCATACTGTAGCAAAAAAGCTGTTCAGTGAAATTTCTTATTCTTTTTGAGATTACGCATTACGCATACGCAATACGCAAAATACGCATTAGTTTTTGCAATGCGTATACGCAAACTCATACGCATTTGCAATTGGAATGCGTATACGCATACGCATACGCATACGCATTTGAAAAATTCGGTATTAAACAACAGTACAGTGGACTAGCTTGTCTTTCCTGCAATACTTGAAATTCGGATTTTGATGTACCTATGTAAGAATCTAGTGGTTGTGCGATTTCCAACCATCGTTTCTTTGACTGATATATTTGCAGGGGAATCCGTAACAGTAAACGCAACAAACAACTGTTTGCCATGCGCAGTCAGTCACCGATAGAAAAACATCAGGACAATCATTCATTCAGAACATCACTTCCCCTGGTGTTCGTGTACCGAATGCTGGACTTTCTGTCATGGAAAGACCGCATCAGATTTGAAACTGTCAACCGTCGTTTCTTCCGTAAACTGCGATCCATTTCTGCCAATGCTTCATCTGAACCGGTTATCTGTGTAAAAAGAGCAACAGATTACATTCACCATTGCCTGTCAGTGAAAATAGGTGAACAACTGTACCAACCAGTGGTTAGAATTGATACCAATCAATCAAATCTCTTTCTGCAAGAGCGCTTTTACTTGACAATTTCTCGACTCTTCCAACAGCTTCAAACCACTGCTATCGAAATTCGGGATGTTCGGCATTATGGCTCTCTGTTGGAAGACATCTGTTATGGCTTAGCAGACCACGGTGCCATCATTCGCTCTTTGCACTTGCATCTTCTATATTTTCCTGCAAGCCATTTCCCTGCCGAATTCTGGAAGGACTTTTGGCAAAGGCTGCCTAATGTAGATGCAGTAGTAATAGAATACGTTTTGCTGTATAATTTGGATGATGTTATCACCATTCTGGCAGAGAGTAGACCGCTTAGGAGCTTGTGTATAGCCCGACGCAGAAGAAGAATCCCTCTGACTGGGGTCGGTCTGCTGGCTGTGGCTGCCTCAAGCAGTAGGCTGGAGAAATTTTATTGCGGCCACTCCAATGCCTGCTGTGACTCTATTGAGGCTTTTATACAGGTTGCGCTAGCCTTGCCTAAGCTCCCCCATACTAGGCGCATATTTCGTCTTTTTACCGACTATCAGTCTGACGTAACAAAACTGTGTGCGCGGTTTGCTGATCATATGTCAGGTGATGGCATCTTTCCTATAATCAATGATAATGTAGTAATTGAGTGTTCTGCATTCTATCTCAACGGTGCATGAAGAACTGGGTAGAATAGTAGAGGTTTCCTTAATCTTTCTGATACTTATTGTGTGTTGATAATTTAACATAAATTTATATGCCCAAGGTGGTACTGTTATTTTACTATTTTACTATATTTTACTATTTATAAGGGACAAAACTGGACCCACATATCTTTTATTGCAAATATAAATTCTGTTGCACTTCATAACCAAACGGATTCCTACTACTGCTGATGGCTATTGGAGGCTTCATTGGAGAAACACACTCTCGTTTACGTCACCAGTAAAGTCTCGTTTGCCCTCAGCAGTAGGAATCTGTTTTATTGTGAAGTGCAACGGAATCGCTCTTGTTCTTTGCCAAAATTTGTTTCGACTTTGAGGGCAAATATTTCAAGAACTAAGCAGAGGATCTTAACAAAAGGTTCATCAGCATTTCAAGAATTTATCAATCTTTCATAAAAAGATAATAGATTTATTCAAATTGGTTGAGATTGAGGTTGAAATCTGTCTGTGCTAACCAACTGTATCAACAACTGCTAGGTCAAACTGCTTGAATTTGTTTAAACCTGCCATCATTGAATTCGTGATAAACATCTTGTGTGGTCATTGGTACGGCATTGCAGTAAAGCTGAGCATAAACCATTGGCTTCCAAACTAATAAGACAGAAGAGCTGTAGAGTATGTGGTGGCTTCTGTGGCTGTGCATCGTTTGTCTGTCAGAACTGAAGCAGACCGAAGCAGGAGTGACAACTTACGTCTACATCAATAACACGCTTCAACGGCCGCTTGAAGTTTATCATGTAACCAGCTACTGCTGGGACCGCGGAAACTTAGTCGACGGCCAAACTATTGGTAAACATACTAATTAATTAACTAAGTAAGGTTGTTTTTGACTAATTGATTGAGTTAGTGTTTCAGAAGCACGCCGTGCGCGCTGGTTCACTACAACCACCGAATGCAGCATTTATTATAGAAGCAACCTGCATTTTTGGTTACGCGAGCAGGGAAATCGGTTGAGACGAGGAAAATTCATACTCACTGTTAACCACCACTTTACAAGCTTCTTCCTGTAAGTTGATGTTGTACAGGTGTCCCAGGCTAAGTGTCTAATATTTGATCATTAGTTTATCGACTGTTTGAACAGAATTCAGCCAAATTTATCATAAATATAGTGCCAAGAGTAACTTAGTAGTTGCCAATTATCAGCTGTGTTTGTTGCTTAAGATGCATTTTGCGAGAAAGTCAGCTTTGAGGGGGCAAGCAGGGTCATCTCACGGATCTGGCTGATATTAATATCTGTTAAAGTAGAGCACAGTCGAAGACCAACGGTGCATGCCCGGCCACCAGCAACCCCCTGGAACCGGAGCTACACCCCCTCAAAGTTGGGTTGGCAGCAATTTTTGGGCTCATTTTCACGTGTCTGACAGTCTCCATTCAAACGATCACCCTTCATTCATTTCTTAAGCTATGATCCCAACTCGCATATGCTTTTGTGGCTGCTCCAATGGCCTTTCATTTTCTGGTACTCCCGTTTCCAGATCATAGCTGGTTAGCGAAACATTCTCCGAAAACTACGAAATTTTCGCAAAATGCCACTCCGTTTTTTTTTCGAAAAATCTTTATAACTTTTTATGCAAAGGCCCTGCCAAGCTAATGTTTTAAGAAAAGTTAGGCATGAGTTGGCCAAACAAAATGAGCGCACTAAAGTGTGCTGTTTAGGGGGGCATGGGGGGTGTTTGGCCTCTCAAAGTGTTCCAAAAAATGTTTTTTGTGCAAAGCTTAGTGGTTCGCATACTGTTATATGCAGTTTTGTGTTCTGAGTTCGAAAATGCATTCAGTTTAGCTAGATTCGATCTGGATCGGGAGAAATTGGCGTCCAAATTTGAGACCAAGCCTATTTCTTGAGTGGCACTACTCGCTAGTATGACCATTAACCGCGGTGCAATGCAGTTTTCCTTATGTAGTTTTTGCTGCTGATTCCGAAAATTATTTTTGCTCTACGTTACCTAGTTTTGAAGATATCGGCATTTTTATGATTTGGGAAGAAACCGGCAGCACTTGCTATAACATGCTCATTTGAAAGGTGACTCAATTCAGTCGCATCTAGGGTACAGAGCCATCTAAATTATATCACCTAATGTAGTTTTTGCCGCTGATTACGAAAATGACATCTGTTTTTCAATCTGACCGCTCCTGAGCTAGTTATATAGTGCTTCTGCCCTGGTACTGAGACAATAAGTTATCTGTCAAATCTTGGCATAACGTGGTATCTATCTGGTGCAGTTTTCTCTGCTGAGTCAGAATATCATCATATTTTTGCGCTACGGCCATCCAGTGTTGTGGCCTTTTTTTTAATCTATATTTACTCCTTTTGGAGATATATGAATATTAATGCAAATTTTGTTTGATCAGTAATATCTCAAAATTGAACAGCAGTAGAGAAAAACAAAGGTCATTTTTGAACTCAGTGGGTCAAAATAGGTCGGGTACACTATTGACTGACAAAAGGTTCCCTTCAGAAATCCATGAATGCTGAACATTTATTTCAGGATTACGGCTTCTCATGGTGTGTTTCTTAATGAAACTTCAGAGGTCCATAACTTGCGACTGAGTGGCCGTAGCGCAGAAATATGATGATATTCTGACTCAGCAGAGAAAACTGCACCAGATAGATACCACGTTATGCCAAGATTTGACAGATAACTTATTGTCTCAGTACCAGGGCAGAAGCACTATATAACTAGCTCAGGAGCGGTCAGACTGAAAAGCAGATATCATTTTCGTAATCAGCGGCAAAAGCTGCATTAGGTGATATAAATTTGATGGCTCTGTACCCTACATGCGACTGAATTCAGTCACCTTTCAGACGAGCATGTTATAGCAAGTGCAGCCGTTTTCTTCCCAAATCATAAAAATGCCGATATCTTCAACACTAGGCAACGTAGAGCAAAAATAAAGTTATTTTCGGAATCAGCAGCAAAAACTACGTTAGAAAAACTGCATTGCACCGCGGTTAATGGTCATACTAGCGAGTAGTGCCACTCAAGAAATAAAATCGGTCTCAAATTTGGACGCCAATTTCTCCCGATCCAGATCGAATCTAGCTAAACTGAATGTATTTTCGAATTCAGCACACAAAACTGCATATAACAGTACGCGAACCACTAAGCTTTGCACAAAAAATTTTTTTTCGAACACCTTTGAGACAGTGGGTATCCAGGGGGGGGGTGTAGGGTGTGTACACCCCCCCTTTGCGGTGGAGGTAGGAAGAAAAAGTCTGTCAAAAATATAAGAAACTAATGAATTATGTACTAAAACTGTCTAATTTGTGCTCAGAATGCCTTCTAAATGCGTTTTTGAAGGCTAAATTTTCAAAATTTTCTCACCCTGGTCGGGCAGAAGCCCAACCAGGCCATTATAAACTCCTAAAACTTGTGATTTCTGTTAATTTTAAGCTCGGAATGCGTTTTAAACGCGTTTTTGGAGGCTAATTTTGCTGAATTTTCTTACCCTGGTTGGGCAGCGGCCCAACCAGGCACTTTCAAAATTTTACACCCCCCCTTTCCAAAATCCTGGATACGCCACTGCTTTGAGAGACCAAACAAACACCCCCCATACCCCCCTAAACAGCACACTTTAGTGCGCTCATTTTGTTTGGCCAACTCATGCCTAACTTTTCTTAAAACGTTAGCTTGGCAGGGCCTTTGCATAAAAAGTTATAAAGATTTTTCGAAAAAAAACGGAGTTGCATTTTGCGAAAATTTCGTAGTTTTCGGAGAATGTCTCGCTAACCAGCTATGATCTGGAAACGGGAGTACCAGAAAATGAAAGGCCATTGGAGCAGCTACAAAACCATATGCGAGTTGGGATCATAGCTTAAGAAATGAATGAAGGGTGATCGTTTGAATGGAGACTGTCAGACACGTGAAAATGAGCCCAAAAATTGCTGCCGACCCAACTTTGAGGGGGTGTAGCTCCGGGTCCAGGGGGCTGCTGGTAGCGATCGACCGGAACCAAAATTTTCACCGGAACCGGAACCGGAACCACCCAGTTCCGGCCGGAACCGGAACCGGAACCGGAACCGGAACTTTTTCAATATTTGGTCCAAAATTTATAGAAAGGTATTTATAGGCACGTCGTGTACAAATTCCTGTTATAAACATCAGCAGAAGTTCAAATCAACAACAGAATACAGACTTTTCAATAACAGTAGTCAAGAGCACGCAAATGCTATCGCATAGCAAAAATGGTTGAAAAGTACCTATAGGCACTCTTAGCTCGGTGGATAAATTGGAGTAGTTTGTTTTGTGGGAGATTTAGAGAAACAAGCGCAAAGACAAAAGGCGGTGGGCGGGCGGGCGGAAAATTGTACAGTAAGCATGCCTTGCCAATGAAAGGTATAGATACCGAAAAGCAGGTGCTCTGCTCACGCAGCACTTGCATGCTGCCAAAAAGGTTCAGCAATAGCTAGGCTTCTGTAAGTAAATTAAGTATATTATAAGTAAATTAAGTAAATTATTTTTGGTAAGTATAATTTACAAATTATAATTATAATTAACTTTCCCTGTTCTCGTAGAAATTTAATTAAATTATAATTTACTTACCATATAATTTACTTGTATTAGTAAATTTCTAAACAATTTAATTAAAATTATAATTATAATTTACTTAGCAACGGTATTCTACTGCCCCCACTGAGCTGCGCACTTTATTAAACAGACGCAATAATACTTGATGTAACTGAATATCCATCGAAAATAGTGAATGAAAAAGTTCCGGTTCCGGTACCCTTCTTCACCAGAACCGGACCGGAACCGGAACCGCCAGTTCCGGCCGGAACCGGAACCGGAATTCCGGTCGATCGCTAGTTGCTGGTGGCCGGGCATGCACCGTTGGTCTTTGACTGTGCTCTATTTTAACAGATATAAATATCAGCCAGATCCGTAGATGACCCTGCTTGCCCCCTCTCTTCGGCACCAAAGCTGACTTTCTCGCAAAATGCATCTTAAGCATCAGTTTCACTCAGCTGAAGGTATTTCGTGCGATTTCCCTGATGCTCAAATGTAAATCACTGTTTTGCCTTTGAGGCTGTATATCTCAGGATCTAAGCGGAGTACATGTACATTCATAAAAATTTCAGCTATCTTTTAAGAATTTGTTTATCTTTCATATAAAAAAGGATTCATTCAAATCGATTGAGATGGCAAAAAGCTGCGGGGTTGTTTTTTTTGGCAGACAATGTACATTCAAAAATATGGTTTGAAAATAAAAAAAAAATGTTTTATGTTTTAAAATATGACATCTTTGAATTTCAGAAACATATGTAATATGTTTCTTTGCTGGTGGTCATATATGCATAGTCATATTAATATGTTGGATATTTTCCTACTGTAGCTGGACTTCCCAACAGCACTGCATAGTGCAGCCAGAGATCTTTGTCTGGCTGTGGCTGCAGTATATAGCATACAGCTAGTAATAATAGTAATAATAATAATAATAAGAATAATGAACGTGTAATAAAGTTGTGCAAATCAATAATGCAAATAGTTAGTTTTTCAGGACTGACCGCAACTGCAGGTACTGGAATAGTGACCTTGCGAAAATGAATGTATTAAAGACAACTAAATTCTATTGGTATGGTCCAAGAGAATGTGAGAATGATGGTACCTATGCTTATTTCCACGTAATTGGAAAGTGATATGTGATCTGATAGACATAAAGCAATTCAATAACTGTCTCGCAATGACAGCAATAACAACACAGCAACAATAATATCAATAACTATAACAATTACAAATAGCAATTACACTAACAACAATAACAATAACAACAACAACACTAACACTAACACTAACAATAACACTAACACTAACACTAACACTACCACTAACACTAACACTAACACTAACACTAACACTAACACTAACACTAACTCTAACACTAACACTAACACTAACCCTAATAATAATAATAATAATAATAATAATAATAATAATAATAATAATAATAATAATAATAATAATAATAATAATAATAATAATAATAATAATAATAATAATAATAATAATAATAATAATAATAATAATAATAATAATAATAATAATAATAATAATAATAATAATAATAATAATAATAATAATAATAATAATAATAATAATAATAATAATAATAATACCCTGAAAATGGGAGAGAAGGTCTGCCAAAAAAAGTAGGTTCAAGTGGATAAATTGGACAAAAAATACCTATTCAATTTGATCTGGGTATTCCCAAAATAATCAGTGTACCAGGTATGGGTATAAATCGGTAGGCTTTCCTAAAAATATCCATTTTGGTATGGGTTTGGTACACCCGATCAACAGTAAAGAAAGCAGAACCAACAGTACCTACATTGTAGTTAGGGCCAGGCCAATGTTGTTAAAGCATAGGGAGGCAAAGAAACTGAAAGAAGAAAAAACGTTTGAGTTATGTGGCCATTTCTTTCTATACTATTTTTATGTAACTTAGTTTTTTTGTAAACTGGCCATAACCAATTGACGCGCCGCCGTTTCTCGTTCAGCTTCCGTACTAATGTAGAAAGCCTGCAAAAATTTCCCATTTACCTACTCGATAGCTGGTCTTCTCCACTGTGAGCCTTTCCCACTAGATTGAAACATGACCGCTACGGGTTTTCGAAAACGACACCCAAGCTGTCGATGACTTATCAAGTGGTTTGCCTATTTTATAATGTGAGTTTCCATTAATGTAAGAAAACGCCTCTTGTTGTCACAATATGCTGATGACATGGGATTATAACGTTTTAGCTCACATTACAAATATTACTACTGCCATATAGGGCTGTTTATAGTACCGTGGTAATATATGTTGCACTTAGGGGCCGTCCATAAACGACATCGTTCCAATTTAATTGTAATTGAAATTCGCATAATTGGCACGTTTTTACAATTCAATTTAATTTAATTTAATTGATATTTAAAAGTTGGGTTAAAATTTAATTAGGTCCTCGCATGACAGGACCGAATGTTATGAGTTTTCGTGCTGGGACCCTAACCCGGAAGACTTGTCATCGATAAGAAAGTGCGCCAAATTCAAATCACTCAAGTACTGGCACCTTCTACTGAATCTAAATTGTCTTCGGCCTCCAGGCCACCTCTGCCATTCGCTGCCTTCCAGATCGTACCAGAACCACTTCGATCATCCAGACCGCCGCTCACGATTCGCATGTCACTGATCTTTGCCGAACTACTATCCCAAGAATCGATTCAGAGTGGAAGAAGCTGAAGCTGCCGATTTTCCTTCAGCTTTCCACGATTCCCACTCTTCTAGCTTCTGTACTTCTTCGACATACTCTCTCCTTCCAGCCACACTACTTCGATCCACTTCAAATCGCCCTGCTGAAGTTCTATCCCGAGAATCGGCCGATTCGAAATCGCCGCGCCGAAGTACTATCCTGAGAAACGGCCCATTCTGAGTATAAGAAGGTGAAGCTGCCGATTTTCCTTCAACTCTCGATTATTTTAAGTCTTGCAGCTTCCATACTGCTTTGATGCCTTCTGGGCCACCAGACACACCTCTTCTGATCCAGTTTGAATCGTCAACCCGAAGTATAATCCAAGAATAGGTCGATTCAGGAGAGGAGAAAGTGAAACTGGCGATTTCCCTTCATCTTACCATTGTTTTAAGTCTTGTGGCTTCCATACTGCTTCGATATGCCTTCGGCTTCACTCTCATTTAGCCAAGTCTGATTATGTTGATCCCAACTGGATCGTATAGTGTAGTTAGCAAAATTTCTGCAATTTTTCTAACTTTTTAACCCTGCTTCATAACCCGTCTGGATTTGACACTATGGGAGGGAAGTTGGGCACTAAAAATCGCTCAAAAATTCAACAAAAATCGCAATTTTTTGGCAAAAATCCCCAAAAATCGCTAATTTGGGCAGAAAAAACAGCTAAAAGTGCTGTTTTGCAGGCGATTTTGGCAATTTTTGTGTCTGGAAATGTAAAAAAAAATCGCAAAAATTTACTAACCAATTGCTTGCCCGAAAAGGATGGGGGTCGGAAAAATTGTCTCGGGGAGGGGATCCCCCATCTGGGGGGTCTGTCCTAAGTCGGGTGGGGGCGCAGACTCCCAGACCCCCTGATACATGTATGACTCTCTTACATCCTGCTGCATCAGGAAGCCACAGCCTGCAGATCGACCTCAGCTAAGGGGCTCCTGGTGGTACCTGAGTCTATACATAAGCTTCTAAAAGCGGTCTAGGTACTCTTTGTTAGAATAATGACCAGATCATCCAAATTAATCAGCCAAACCGATTGCAGATCTACCGCATCTACATTAGGCAGTCTTTGCCAAAACCGCCTCCAGAATGTGGACCGGTAGCGGTATGTAAGCAAGTAAAGATTACTCAAGACTTACACATTTTTAGCTCACAAGTTTTTAGCTCTAAAACGCTATTTGGCAGCTTAAAGTAGCGATTTTTAGCGTCCACCGAAAAAACGTGCTAAAAACGCACTTCCAGCGTTTTGGAGCTCTTTGAAATTTTGGACCCCCCTCTGAGCGACCCCCCCTCGACCCCCACCTGAGGAAAAGCCCGCTACCCCCTCCCCCAGGTTGGCCGGAGCTGTTACATGTAAGAGTTCTTATCGCATAGTAACCAATTTTTCAACTTATGAGATAAATCTTCAGGTCTGTCTGTACTCCTAGACTTTCATTTTTACTGTCTGGTCAGGAGCATTACAACTGTTACAGGAATCGTCAATGTAAAGATGTACCTGTTGTGTGCATACATGTAACAGGGGGGTCTGGGGGTCTGCCCCCCGGCCGGCGCCAGACTCCCCCAACCACCTTCCCCCTTCAGCGGATGACCTGTTACATATATGGTTGTGTGATCCACATTTTATTCCAGATAGTATGAATTCTGCTACAACTGTGCCAAAATTGTGGCACAACGGTGGTATAAACGGTAATAAACAGGCACTGCCAAAATGGTTGTTACAAAAAGATTGACAATAAATGAGCTAAACTTTATCCAAACATTATTAGCATATGAGAAGTATTTATTTTATTATATTTTATCATTTACCTATGCAACCATATCATATTTTACCATTTACCTATGAAACCCAGTATTTATTTTATCAAGTATAAGTTTCAGAATAAAGGACAATATCTGCATTATCTTTGATTATACTGACGATATCATGAGCTGACTCTTGACCAGCAAACCGTGCACGTAGTGTAGCTATGTCAACCTTAAAAGTATGAAGTGTGTTGCTCCCAGATCTAGAACGGGACGATTCAGGCAAGCCCAGGACAGCCTGTATAAACGTCTTAAAACATCTCTCATTGACAATACAGAACACGCACTCAATGTTCTCAAGTCTGCTGCATGCTGAAGCCACCGCTGACAGACCGACGTCAGTTAGGCGGCTCGTGGAGATGCTTGAGTCTATACGCAAGCTCCTAAGCAGTCTACTTTCTGTCAGAATGGCCACCATGTCATCCAAGTTATTCAGCCAAATGGATTGCATGTATACCGCATCTACATTATACAGTGACTGCCAAAAATCCTTCCAGAATGTGCGCCGGAATCGGGATGTAAGGAAGTAGAGATGATTCAAGTGGAGTGAGCGGATGTTGGCTGCATGGTCAGCTAAGCCCACACAGATGTCCCGTAGCAGATCGCCAGCCCACCGAACGTTCTCAATTTCGATTGCACTGGTTTGAAGCTGGTGGAAGAGCCGAGAAATTGTAGAGTGAAAAGGTTCTTGCAGAAAGAGTTGATTGTCAGCAATTCTAACCACTGGTCGGTTGAGTTCTTCACCTATTTTCACTGACACGCAATGTTGAGTGTTATCTGTTGCTCTTCCTATACAAATGGCACAATTAACTGGTTCAACTGAACTGCTGGCAGAAATCGATCGCAGTTTATGGAAGAAATGACAGCTGACAGATTCAAATCGGATGCGGTCTTGCCATGACAGACAGTTCAGCATTTGGTCGACAAACACCAGCGGAAGTGGAGCCTTGAATGAACATACTGTATTACTGATACGCCCTTCAAGCTCATGTGATGATATATCTGAGTTGCTGGCATGATGTCTCTCTATCCTTCTGTGACTGCTGATGCTGTTGTAGAGTTCTGTGTCGCTTTTACTCTTACCTATTGATTCCCCTGCAAACAAATGAGTCAAATCAAAACACATATGTTGGTCATCTGGCAAAGGGGAAGGTGTGTTTTCGGGTTCTGAACCCAATTTCTAGGGAGAGCGGTTGGCTGCTCAAAAATCGCAAAAAAATCGGCTAAAAATCCCCCAACTGGGCGGTATGGCCTAAGTCAGGTTGGGGCCGACCCCCCCCCCCGATGCCCATTGGTACATGTATGAGACCATTGGAATCTTACGTTGATACATTCCCAAGCGATATTGCAACAAAGACAAGCTAATGAACAGTGCTCTAAGTCCACCACAGTATGTTGCTTTATATTCAACATATAAGCGCAGTCTGCATATAAAATGGACCAGTGAACAGCATGCAGAGTAGGCAAAAGTTAGTCACACGTGGTGTATTTGATAGGTTGCTCATTCAGCTATGTACATTGAATAGTTATTGCTATCTGCATTGAGAAGCCGCTTAGTAGTCTATAGCATGTCACCCTAGGTCCCATGTCGGTTATCGCTGAAAAAAATTATCGTTGGCGGCGATAACCAACACAGGATGACCCAGGCTGTCATGTTATTAGAATAGACTACTCGCTTCAATCACAATCTTGATATGGTTCAATATTTTACTTTTTCCTTTGCGTATGCTTTCTTTCGGCATGTTGCCATAGTGATTTAGGCTGCATGTTCGTTGGCTTCATAGGCTTCTGCAGCATTATCATAGCGAACTACCAACAAGCACTATTACTAAATTCATGTCGAAATTTTACCAACCAAATTCAAGCTCAATATGGCAGTACTCTGTACCACATCAGCTTGAAGCCTTCAAACGAAGAAATGCCTAAGTCCACTTTTTGAAAGAAATGAGTTCTAGACGGCAACAAAATCCGCTTACTACAGACATGTTCAATATTATTTTTTCATCTGAAAACACGTTTGTGATTGGTTACCATTGTAGTACTTCGACAGTGTATGCAAACCGATTATATATGATATAACTTCAGGTCTATACTCCAAGAATTAGCATCAGTATCAGTGTTATTAAGGAGACATCACCTATGCAACCCAGTGTATTTTTAAGTTTCAGTTTCACAATAAAATACAGCACTGCTGCTATGTCAACCATTAAAGTATGATGAAGTATTTTGTTGTTTGGAAATCTAATTCAGGCAAGCCTAGGACAGTTTGTATAAATGCTTCAAAACAGTCATGCACTGGTTCGAAGCTGGTGAAGAGCAGAGAAACTGTAGAGTGAAAGATTCCTGCAGAAAGAGTAGATTGTCACAGTGGCGTATCCAGGGGTGTAGGGTGTGCACACCCCCCTTTGCGGTGGAGGTAGGAAGAAAATGTTTGTCAAAAATATAAGAAACTAATGAATTATGTACTAAAACTGTCTACTTTGTGCTCAGAATGCTTTCTAAATGCGTTTTTGAAGGCCAAATTTTCAAAATTTTCTCGCCCTGGTCGGGCAGAAGCCCAACCAGGTACAGTGGGAAAATATCGATAGTTTCAAAACATATTAATATATCTATACATATACAGTAGTGCACAAAAAAAATGTCCTCTCCACTTTTTCGGGTTCACTAAAATCACTCTTTTTCACTCAATTCTCTACGAATTTGAACCAAATTTTCAGGGTAGGTACCCAATTAGTCCGGCTACTTGTGTTACAGTTTCGGCGCGAATGTTCAAATTTTGGCGGGAAATTTAAACGAAAATGCGAAAATCATATGGTCTCATAAAAACGGCTCTTACTCAAGAAATACAAAAGCTACGCCCGTGAAATCACGGCCGCTTATAGACCAAATATGGTGCAATTTTATGTGGAAGTTTCAAAACCCTCGCTCAAAGTAGGCGCGAGAATCCGATTTTCAAATTTGGCAAAAAATCGGAATTTATCCATTTCCGAAGCTAACATTTTGAGGTTTACTAAAATTACCCGTTTTCAGTCAATTCAATGCCAATCTGAACCAAATTTGCAGAGTACGTGCCCAATGGGTCTGGCTAACTCTGCTAGAATTTGGGCGCGAAAATTCAAATTTTGGCGGGAAATTTAAACGAATATGTGAATATCATAAAATGGTCTCATAAAAGCGGCCCTTACTCAAGAAATACAAAAGCTATTCTGGTGAAATCATGGCCGCTTATAGACCCAACATAGTGCAGTTTCAAAAAGAAGTTTAAAAATCGTAGCTCAAAGTACGCGCGAGAATCCGATTTTCAAAGTTGGTAGAAAATCGGAATTTATCCATTTCCGAAGCTAACATTTTGAGTTTCACTAAAATTGCCCGTTTTCAGTCAATTCTCTGCCAATATGAACCAAATTTGCAGAATAGGTGCCCAATGGGTCTGGCTAACTCTGCTAGAATTTCGGCGCGAAAATTCAAATGTTGGCGGGAAATTTACACTACAAAGTATCCTGCAAAAATTGTTCTTACTAATGTTTAAATTTCCCGCCAACATTTGAATTTTCGCGCCGAAATTCTAGCAGAGTTAGCCAGACCCATTGGGCACCTATTCTGCAAATTTGGTTCAGATTGGCACATAATTGACTGAAACCGGGCAATTTTAGTGAACCTCAAAATGTTAGCTTTGGAAATGTATAAATCCCGATTTTCTGCCAACTTTGAAAATCGGATTCTCGCGCGTACTTTGAGCGAGGGTTTTGAAACTGCTACATAAAACTGCACTATGTTGGGTCTATAAGCGGCCATGATTTCACCAGAATAGCTTTTGTATTTCTTGAGTAAGAGCCGTTTCTATGAGACCATTTTATGATATTCACATATTCGTTTAAATTTCCCGCCAAAATTTGAATTTTCGCGCCCAAATTCTAGCAGAGTTAGCCAGACCCATTGGGCACGTACTCTGCAAATTTGGTTCAGATTGGCAGAGAATTGAATGAAAAAGGGCAATTTTAGTGAACCTCAAAATGTTAGCTTTGGAAATGATGATAAATTCCGATTTTTTGCCAACTTTGAAAATCGGATTCTCGCGCGTACTTTGAGTGAGGGTTTTGAAACTTCTACATAAAAATGCACTATATCGGGTCTATAAGCAGCCGTGATTTCACGGGCGTAGCTTTTGTATTTCTTGAGTAAGAGCCGTTTTTATGAGACCATATGATTTTCGTATTTTCGTTTAAATTTCCCGCCAAAATTTGAATTTTCGCGCCGAAAATGTAACACAAGTATCTGGACTAATTGGGCGCCTATCCTGAAAATTTGGTTCAAATTCGTTGAGAATTGAGTGAAAAACAGTTATTTTAGTGAACCCGAAAAAGTGGAGAGGACATTTTTTTTGTGCACTACTGTATGTTTTTCGCCAATCAAACATATAAATAACACATATAGTTATATGTTTCTGAAAATTGAATATGCACATATTTATAAACATAAAACATATTTGTGTATAAGCGACCTTTCACTTATATTTTGTCTTAATTTTCGATAATTGAAACTTGAGATTCTGAAATTCCTGTTTAAAACGGTTTGCGACAATTTAGATAGCATACTAAGATTCAATAAGTTTACTTTAAAGTCAGATTTTGGAAAAGTTTACTGTCAAACAGCAACCAAAAGTCTTGAAATCATGAATTCCTATAGCAAAAATATGTATATGTTTGCAGAAACATATTGGCCTCAAAACATATAAATACAAAACATATTTGACATGCAAACATATTGAGAAACATAAACATTTTCCCAAAAACAAACATATTTATGTTTTAAAACATATACATAAAACATATATGTTTCCCAAAGCACAACCAGGCCATTTTAAACTAGTAAAACTTGTAATTTCTGTTAATTTTAAGCTCGGAATGCGTTTTAAACGCGTTTTTGAAGGCAAATTTTGCTAAATTTTCTTACCCTGCTTCAAAATTTTACACACCCCCTTTCCAAAATCCTGGATATGCCACTGGATTGTCAACAGGGATGAACGTCTTTCCGAAACGAATCTTGGCCTGGTTTTTACAGGGTTTTTCGTTTTTTTTGCGAAATCGCGAAAAAATTCCAGCTCAAGTCCTGGGTATCCTAGCTTGGTTTTATGATTTCTAACGCCTTCTAGCGCCTTCTTCGCAAAGGAAGAAGAAAAATTTTGAACCATATCAACAGCTTCATGGAAGCGGTTTCATATTGCACACAACAATAACTATATAATGTAGCTCAATAATGAGTAAACCTGTTCAACACAGCATACAGTGAGTGGCGTCTACGTACTCTGCATGTGTCATGCACTGTTCCTTTTATATGCTGACTGCTTATATGTGTGAAATATAGAACGCAACATACTGTGGTGGACTTAGAGCACTGCTCCTCAGCTTGTCTTTTCTGCAATATCGCTTGGGAATGTATCAACGTAAGATTCCAATGGTTGTGCGATTTACAACATTCGTTTATTCAGCTCACACATGTACCAGTGGCCCGGGGTCGGCTCGGCCCCCCACTGACTTAGGCCATACGCCCAGTTGGGGGAACCCCTCCGAGACGGTTTTTCCGCCACCTCCTCCTTTGGTTTTACTGACAGGAAATTTTTTCAGCAATTTTTTGAGATTTTTCGAAACTAAAGTCTGTCCAAAAAAGGAGCGACCTGGCGGTTTTTTGCGAATAACTTTTTTGGGAGGCCTCGGACCGACTTGAGCCTCATAACCAAAGCTGTAGACAAGGTCGAGCCGCGGTCTGCGGTTAATGCTAATCTGTGCTACGTCTACTCTGAACACTAATTTGCTCAACGTCAAAAAATGAGCTTTTTTTCTAATTGCGATGAAAATGAGATGACTGCAGAATTCGATTCTAGAGTCCTTGGCGACTCCAACGATGCTTTCATGACGTGTCTGTCTAGGCCAAACCGATCCACAGATATGGCCGGTCAAAGTTTGCAAAAAACGCGAAAAATTGCGTTTTTTTTGAAAATTTCACATAGAAGGGGGGGAAACATAGGCAGACCGGTGGATTTGGCTGAAACTTCCTGAATTGGGTATTCTTGACCGCCGGAATCGATTCTGATACTTACCGACCCTGAAAACCTCACCCTGATACCGTAACTCGGCTTCCAATAAGGGGTGGTACAGCTTCAACAAAAACGGATTTGTACTCTAACACAAATTTTCCAAATTTGCATGTCAGAAGTAGCAGTGTTGTAACGGTAGACGTTTGCAAACGCCTAAAAAGTGATTGCGGATGCGTATAATGGTATTGGACTGCTCAATCTCATATGACTGAGCCTGACCACCTCACTTTGGGAGCCGAATTACGGTATCAGGGTGAGGTTTTCAGGGTCGGGAAGTGTCAGAATCGATTCCGGCGGTCAAGAATACCCCATTCAGGAAGTTTCAGTTAAATCCACCGGTCTGCCTATGTTTCCCCCCTTCTATGTGAAATTTTCAAAAAAACGCCATTTTTCGCGTTTTTTGCGAACTTTGACCGGCCATATCTCTGGATCGGTTTGGCCTAGATGCGTCATGAAAGCATCATTGGAGTCGCCAAGAACTCTAGAATCGAATTCTGCAGTCACCTCATTTTCATCGCCATTAGGAAAAATAGCTCATTTTTTGACGTTGCGCAAATTAGTGTTCAGAGTAGACGTGGCGCAGATTAGGATTAACCGCAGACCGCGGATCACCTTGTCTACAACTTTGGTTATGAGGCTCAAGTCGGTCCGAGGCCTCCCAAAAAAGTTATTCGCAAAAAACCGCCAGGTCGCTCCTTTTTGGACTGACTATAAAATTGCTAAAATCTGTTGTAAAACACCGCTTTTAGCTGCAATTGAGCTCAAATAGGCGATTTTTGTGGATTTTTCGCCGAAGAATTGCGATTTTTTGCGATTTTTGAGTGGCCAACCCCTCTCCCTAGAATTTGGGTTCAGAACCGCGAAACCCCTCCCCTTGGCCGGATGACCTATTATTTTATTACATCTGTGTTTTGACTAATTTGTTTGTAGGGCAATCAATAGGTAAGAGTAAAAGCGACACTGAACTCCACAACAGCATCAGCGGTTGCTCAAGGATAGAGAAACATCATGCCTGCAACCCAGCTATATCATCACATGAGCTTGAAGCGCGTATCAGTAATACAGTACGTTCATTCAAGGCTCCACTTCCGCTGGTGTTTGTTGACCAAATGCTGAACTGTCTGTCATGGCAAGACCGCATCCGATTTGAATCTGTCAACCGTCATTTCCTCCATAAAATGCGATCGATTTATGGCGGTGGTTCAGTAGAACCAGTCAATTGTACGATTTGTATAGGAAGACCAACACACAACATTCGCTATTGTGTCTCAGTGAAAATAGGCGAAGAACAGCACCGACTAGTGGTTAGAATTGCTGAACGTCAGGCACGTGAGGTGTGTTTTTTTCCCATGTTTTTTTCGTTTTTTTTCCTAGGGTCATTTTCTGATTTTTTCCTAAGCATTAGGCCACTGCACTTGCATAATCTTTGCTTCTGTAAACAACGTTTCCCTTCGGCATTCTGGAAGAAGTTTTGGTAAACACTGCCGAACATACATAGATATGATGAACCAGGGATATGAGGTGTGTTTTTTCCATTTTTTTCCGAAAAAACTGTTTTTTTCCCTAAGGGTCGAAAAAAACATAAATCGCAGAAAAACTCAAGACAGCTAATTTATGCCATGAAATCGAAAAAACAAAAAAAACTGGGAAAACAGGCCGAGGTTCGTTTCGGAAAGATATCCATCCCTGTTGACAATCAACTCTTTCTGCAAGAACCTTTTCACTCTACAGTTTCTCGGCTCTTCCACCAGTTTCGAACCAGTGCAATCGAAATTAAGAACGTTTGGTGGAGGAATGGCTGTCTGCTACGAGACATCTGCACTGGCTTAGCTGACCATGCAGCCAACATTCGCTCTCTGCACTTGAATAATCTCTACTTCGTTACATCCCGATTCGGGGCTACATTCTGGAAAGATTTTTGGCAGTCACTGTCTAGCGTAGATATGCTATACATGCAGTGCGTTTCGCTGAGTAACTTGGATGAAATGATCACCATTCTGACAGAAAGTAGACCGCTTAGGACCTTACATATAGACTCAAGCATCTCCAGCGGCCACCTAACTGATGTTGGGCTGTGGGCTGTGGCATCCGCATGCAGCAGACTTGAGAAAATTGAGTTGGTGTGCTGCACTGTCTTTTATGACTGTTTTGAAGCATTTCTACAGGCTGTCCTAGGCTTGCCTGAATCGTCCCGTTCTAGATTCCCAAGCAACAAATTACTTCATACTTTAAAGGTTGACATAGCAGCACTACGTGCACGTTTTGCCAATCATGAGTCAGGCCATGACGTCTTCAGTTTAATCAATAATAATGCAGATGTTGTCTTTTATTGTGAAACTGGAACATAATAAAATACTTGGTTGCATAGGTGAACAATGACGCTGATACTGATGCTAATTATATGCTAATGATGCTTGTAAGTTTAGCTCGTTTATTGTCAATCTTTTTGTGACAACCTTTTCGGCAGTGCTTGTTTATTATGGCGTCGCACCAAATTTCAGTCCATCGTTTGGGCACAGTTGTAGCAGAATTCATATTATCTGGAATAAAATGGTTATCACACAACAGGTGCAGGCTTCCATTGAGGTTATCTGTAACGGCTGTAATACTCCTGACCAGGCAGTGAAAATGAAAGTATTGGAGCATACTACACCTGATGTTATATCATATATAATCTGTTAGTATGCGCTATCGAAGAAGTACAATACTAACCTATCACAAATGTGTTTTCAGATGAAAACAAATTGTATTGAGCATGTCTGTAGTAAACGGATTTTGTTGCCGTCTAGAACTCATTTCTTTCAAAAAGTGGACTTAGGCATTTCTTCATTTGAAGGCTTCATGTTGATGTGATGATGTGGTACAGTACTACCAAGAATGTATAAGGGAAGAATGTTCCACTGCGCGGCCGGCCGCTTGCAGCAGCGTGGCCATGCGCTGCAACAAAATTTCGGGAGGGTGACCGATTCGGTCACCCTTCCGAACGTTCGGGAGGGCGACCGAATTTTGGTCACCCGCCCGAAAAACACTTAGGCGCCGTATTGCAATCGAACCCGATTTTGATTTTGAACCCAAATTCAGCAGAGTTCTCTCTGAAATAATCAGCTGATATCCGGCTGAACAACGGATAGAAACATGTATTTAACATACTAGCTCTACTAGTATACTGGTAGCGTTACTGATGACAAAACTAACGCATAAAACATACACATACGCAGCCAAAATTTTGTGCACTCTCCTTGCTTGCTTCTTTTCTACTATGATTGACTTTACAAGCATTTAACTCAGATCTAAAAATCAGAAAAGGCTATAGGTAGCTTTCAACTGATTAAGTAGAACCTTTTCATTAATAATGATTTGCGTCCATCCACTCCGAGAAAAAGAAATCAAATCGCTGTTGGAGTATGTCGAAAAAAAGACGATGCAGACGAGTCTGTGTGTCTACGCAAACTTTCAATTGTATAGCAGCCAGGGATGAGGGAGAAACGCGTTAAGAAAGGAGGACGCCTACCGCTCAAATCGTGCGATACCTTTTCTTTGCAGGCGCAAGAAATACAGGGTGTGCCAAAAAAAAACAACCCAGCAGATTTTTTGCTGTAGCAACCGCAAATCGCAACCGATTTGAATGAATCTTTTTTTAAATAAAAGATAAATAAATTCTTGAAAGACTGATGAATCGCTTATTAAGATAGCCTGCTTAGGTCCTGAGATATTTGCCCTCAAAGTCAAAACAGAGATTTTGGCAGTGAACAAGAATGATAAACACAACCCAGCAGATTTTTTACTTTTCCAACCATGAATCTTAACCGATTTGAATGACTCCTTTTTTGAATGAAAGATTGATAAATTCTTCAAAGATTGGTGCAATTTTTATTCAGATTCACTGCTTAGTTCTTGAGATATTTACCCTCAAAGTCGAAACAGATTTTGGCAAAGAACAAGAGCGATTCCGTTGCACTTCATAATAAAGCAGATTCCTACTGCTGGGGGCTAATGACACTTTACTGTTGAAGTGAATCGAGTTTATGTGTCACTAGTAAAGCCTCCAATAGCCCTCAGCAGTAGCAGGAGTCCGTTTTATTACGAAGTGCAGTGGAATAATAAAAAATCCCTCTTGTTCACTGCCAAAATCACTGTTTTGATTTTGAGAGTGAATATCTCAGGAACTAAGCAGCGTACATTAATAAACGTTACATCAATCTTTCAAGAATTTATTTATCTTTCATTTAAAAAAGGATTCATTCAAATCGGTTGATATTTGCGGTTGCCACAGCGAAAAATCTGCTGGGTTGTTTTTTTGGCACACCCTGTAGGTACCAAGTATTTTTAAAAGAAACTCGTTTTAGGAGGGAGGATCCCCAGTGGCTGAGTAACAAACAAAATGAAATGTTATTATTGTGTATTTCCCTCAATTTGTTTTAGTTTTCTTGCTTAATCTTCGCTCTCAATAATCGTGACACGACAATGAGTGGCCACGAGCGGCCAAAATCGGGTTCGATTGCAATACGGCGCCTAAGAGTTTTTCGGGAGGGTGACCGAAATTCGGTCGCCCTCCCAAACGTTCGGGAGGGTGACCGATCGGTCACCCTCCCGAAATTTTGTTGCAGCGCATGGCCACGCTCTGCCAGCGGCCGGCCGCGCAGTGGAACATTCTTCCCTTATGCATTCTTGGTACTACCTTATTAAGTTTGAATTTGGTTGGTATGATTTCGACATAAATTTATTAGTAATAGTGGTTGTAGGTTGTTCACTATGATAATGCTGCAGAAGCCAATGTACATGCGGCCTAAAATCACTTTGGCAACTGTGCTGAAGGAAAACCTATGCAAAGGAAGAAGTAAAATTTTGTATCATATCAACAATTTCATGGAAGCGGTTTCTTATTGCAGACAACAATAACTATTCAATGTAGCTGAATGAGCAACCTGTTCAAGAGAGCATACAGTGAGTGGCTTTTATGTACTCTACAAGCTGTTCACTGGACCATTTCATCTGCGGAATGCGCATATGTGTTAAATATATAACGCAACATACTGTGGTGGACTTGTCTTGTCATTGTTGCAATATCGCTTGGAAATGTATCCACGTAAGATTCCAATGGTTGTTCGATTTACAACATAAATTTCTTCAGCTCATACATGTCCCAGTGGCCCGGGCGTCGGCCCCTCCTGACTTAGGCCATACCGCCCATTTGGGGAACCCCTTCCTCCTTCGGTTTTTCTGACAGGTAATTTTTGAGCAATTTTTTGAGATTTTCCGATACTAAATTGCTAAAATCTGCTGTCAAACGGCCTTTTTTAGCTGCAATTGAGCTCAAATTAGCGATTATTGAGCATTTTTGGCCGAAAAATCGCGATTTTTTGCGATTTTTGAGCGCCCAGCCTTCGAACCCCTCCCCTTTGCCGGATGACCTATTGCATGTCTGTTTTGACTGACTTGTTTGTATTGCAATCAATAGGTAAGAGTAAAAGCGACACAGAACTCTACAACAACATCAGCCATCGCTATGGAATAGAGAAACATCATGCCAGCAACCCAGCTATATCATCACATGAGCTCGAACGGCGTATCAGTAATACAGAACGTTCATTCAAAGCTCCTCTTCCACTGGTGTTTGTCGACCAAATGCTGAACTGTTTGTCATGGCAAGACCGCATCCGATTTGAATCTGTCAACCGCCATGTCTTCCATAAACTGCGATCAATTTCTGGCGGTGGTTCAGTTGAACCAGTTAAATGTACAATTTGTATAGGAACAGCAATACACAACATTCGCTATTGTGTCTCAGTGAAAATTGGCCAAGAACTGCACCGACCAGTGGTTAGAATTGCTGAGCATCAGGCACATGAGGTGTGTTTTTTCCGATGTTTTTTCGTTTTTTTTCAAAAAAACCGGTTTTTTCCTAAGGGTCGGAAAAACATAAATCGCAGAAAAACTCAAGCTAAAGACAGCTAATTTATACCATTTTTTCTGTTAAAAATGGACTTTTGCTATGTCACCTGTATTCGCCTGGAATTTCAATTATATTTTCAATAAATTCCTGTGGTGAATGTAATGAAATGCGTATAAAGGCGTTAACGACTTCAAATAAAAACCTGCTAGGGTTTATCACCTCTTTATACTGACCTCACTTTGTTTTGTAATATTTTACACTCTGCTTTTCATTTCATAGTTCATAAAAGTTAAATAAAAGCGTCATTTTGGATGTATTGTGTATACAGACTCTTTGGCGAAGGAGATGAAGTAATATGTTGGTCAAAAATGCTGAAAACCTTTAGATTATGTACTGATAATGAAATGAACTATGTACCTATAAATTCCACGCCAGAATGCCATTTTATGCGTTTTAAAAGATAGGTTTTTAAAATTTACGCCTGGGCCCAAACTAGTGTCTCTAAGCTTTTACATGAACATTTTTCGAAGTCCTGGGTAGTGTCACTGGCTTTTAACAGCAAAAATACGACAATTAAAAAAAATGAAAACTAATTCGAAGAAATTGCATAATTGAAATTTTCCGTGGTTCCATAATTTAATTGAAAAATTGTAATTGAAAATAATGAAAAAACCATTACAATTAATTTAATTGCATTTAATTTAGTTGAAATTAGAAACTGAATCCATAATTTAATTGTAATTGAATTGAAATTCAAATTTTATAATTTTACATCACTATTGCAAAACAACAGAAAAGACCAAATTTGGCATGATAAAGCAAAAAGGCAAACTGCTGTAAGAAAATTTGCATATAGCGTTTATTGATGGGACCTGTCAGACACTGTTTCATGCCTGTTTCGTGATTTTATCTATGTAACACATGTATTTCTGGTCTGAAAAGACTGAGGAAGGCGCTATAAAGCGTTAAGAATCATAAAACCAAGTTAGGATAGCCAGAACTTGAGCTGGAGTTTTTCCGCGATTTTGAAAAAAAAAGACAGAAAAAAAGCGGAAAAAAACTGAAGAAAAAACAGGCCAAGGTTCGTTTCGGAGAGATATCCATTCCTGTTGACAACCAACTCTTTCTGCAAGAACGTTTTCACTCTACAATTTCTCGGCTCTTCCGCCAGCTTCGAACCGGTGCAATCGAAATTGAGAACGTTTGGTGGACCGCCAGCGGTCTGCTACGAGACATCTGCACTGGCTTAGCTGACCATGCAGCCAACATTCGCTCTCTGCACTTGAATCATCTCTACTTCCATACATCCCGATTCCGGCCCACATTCTGGAAAGATTTTTGGCAGTCACTGTGTAGCCTAGATATGGTATACATACAGTCCGTTTGGCTGAGTAACTTGGATGAAATGATCACCATTCTGACAGAAAGGAGACAGCTCAGGACCTTACATATAGACTCAAGAACCTCCAGCGGGCACCTAACTGATGTTGGACTGTGGGCTGTGGCTTCCGCATGCAGCAGACTTGAGAAAATTGAGTTGGTGTGCTGCACTATCTTTTATGACTGTTTTGAAGCATTTATACAGGCTGTCCTAGGCTTGCCTCAATCGTCCCGTTCTAGATTCCCAAGTAACAAATTACTTCATACTTTAAAGGTTGACATAGCAGCACTACGTGCACGGTTTGCTGATCAAGAGTCACACCATGACATCTTCAGTTTAATCAATAATAATGCAGATATTGTCTCTTATTCTGAAACTAGAATTTCATAACTTACTGCGTTGGATAGGTGAGGTATGCTTCTGATACTGATACTAGTAGTTATATTATGCTTTTAAGTTTAGCTTGTCTATTATCAATGCTTTTGTAACAACTTTGTCACCAGTGCTTGTTTATTATGGTGTGGCGTACAAATTTCGGTCCATCGTTTGGGCACAGTTGTGGCAGAATTCATATAATCTGGAATAAAATGGGGATAACACAACAGGTACATGTTTACATTGACGTTATCTGTAACGGTTTGTAATGCACCAGACCAGACAGTGAAAATGAAAGTCTTCGAGTGCAGACCTGAAGAGTTATCTTATATAATCTGTTAGTATACGCTATCCAACAACTGCAATGGTAACCACAAGCACAATACCTACAAACATGTTTTCAGATGTAAAAAATTCTATTGAGTCTGTCCGTAGTAAACGGATTTTGTTTTGTTGCCATCTAGAACTCATTTTTTTCAAAAAGTGGACTTTCTTCATTTGAAGGCTTTCGTCGTTTCGTTTGAAGGAAAGAGGTATTTCTTCGTTTGAACGCTTCAAGTTGACTTGATGTGGTACAGTGCTACCATATTCAGTTTGAATTTGGCTGGTATGATTTCGACATGAATTTACGAGTAATAATTGTTGTAGGTAGTTCGCTATGATACATCCATGCGGCCTAAATCACCATGATTGTCCCAACAGAAAGCACACGCAAAGGAAGAAGAAAATTTTGAATCATGTCAAGATTGTAATGGAAGTGGCTTCTCAACGCAGATAACAATAAGCATTCAATGTACCTAGCTGAATGAGTAACCTCTTAAAGAGAGCATACAGTGACTGACTTTTATGTACTCTGCATGCTGTGCACTGATCCATTTTATATGCAGACTGCTTATATGTGATAAAAATATAAGCAACATACTGTGGTGGACTTAGATCACTGCTCAGTAGTTTGTCTTTGCTGCAATATCGCTTGGGAATGTATCAACGTAAGATTCCAACGGTTGTGCGATTTACAACATTCGTTTCTTTAGCTCATGCATGTACCAATGTATCGCGGGGCAACCCCCCAACCTGACTTAGGCCAGACCCCCCAGTTCGGGACCCATCTCTGAAACGATTTTTCGACTCCTCCTCCTTCGGTTTTCCTCACAGGCAATCTTTTAGCAATTTTTTGGGATGTTCTTGCGTTTTATGAGCGGCCAACCCCTCTCCCCTTTCGGTTTAGAAGCCTAAATGCGTAAAGGTCATGTAAAACAGCGCTTTTAGCTGCAATTGAGTTAAAATTAGCGATTTTTGAGGAATTTTAGCCGAATTTTGAGCACCCAACCCCACTCCTTAGAATTTAGGTTCAGAACCCCGAAACGCCCTCCCCTTTATCGGATGACCTATTTGATATATATATATATATATCTTTTGACAATAGGTAAGAGCAAAAGCGACACAGAACTCTACAACAGCCTCAGCAGTCGCTCAAGGATAGAGAGACATCATGCCAGCAACCCAGCTATATCATCACATGAGCTTGAAGGGCGTATCAGTAATACAGTACGTTCATTCAAGGCTGCAGTTCCACTGGTGTTTGTCGACCAAATGCTGCACTGTTTGTCATGGCAAGACCGCATCCGATTTGAATCTGTCAGCCGTCATTTCTTCCATAAGCTGCGATCGATTTCTGGCAGCGGTTCAGTTGAACCAGTTAATTGTACCATTTGTATAGGAAGAGCAACAGATAACATTCGCCATTGCGTGTCAGTGAAAATAGGCGACGAACTGCACCAATCAGTGGTTAGAATTGCTGACAATCAACTCTTTCTGCAAGATCCTTTTCACTCTACAATTTCTCGGCTCTTCCACCAGCTTCGAACCAGTGCAATCTAAATTGAGAATGTTCGGTGGAATGGCGGTCTGCTACGAGACATCTGCACTGGCTTAGCTGACCACGCAGCCCACATTCGCTCACTGCACTTGAATCATCTTTACTTCCTTACATCCCGATTCCGGCGCACATTCTGGAAGAATTTTTGGCAGTCACTGTCTAATGTAGATGCGGTATACATGCAATCCATTTGGCTGAGTAACTTGGATGACATGGTGGCCATTCTGACAGAAAGTAGACCGCTTAGGAGTTTGCGTATAGACTCAAGCACCTCCACGAGCCACCTAACTGACGTCGGTCTGTTGGCTGTGGCTTCCGCATGCAGCAGACTTGAGAAGATTGAGTGCGTGTTCTGCAAGGTCTTTTATGACTGTTTTGAAGCATTTATACAGGTTGTCCTAGGCTTGCCTCAATCATCCCGTTCTAGATTTGGGGGCAAAATACTTCTTACTTTTAAGGTTGACATAGCAACACTACGTGTACGGTTTGCTGGTCAAGAGTCAGGTCATGATATCTTGAGTATAATCAAAGATAATGCAGATATTGTCTTTTATTCTGAAACTAGAACTTGGTAAAATACTGGGTTGCATAGGTGAACAATGACACTGATACTGATGCTAATTATATGCTAATGATGCTTGTAAGTTTAGCTCGTTTATTGTCAATATTTTTGTAGCAACCTTTTATGCGACAACCGGTATGGTTGGATAGCCCATCAGACTCGAACTAAAAGATACCGCACTTTTTTAATTAGATTACCGAAAATTAAAACAAGAAGAATAACTCAAAAACGGGGGCCGAGTCCAGAAAAAAGTGAAAACACCGGCGTGTAGCCAACGATCAACATCTAATTGAAGTCGGACTTACCCCAATACCAATCAGCTGGGTCAAAGCTGAAGCAAATACGTAGGCACGACAGGATCTGCAACGTATGAATGCGAATGACAAAAAATTAGGTAGATATTTGTTCTACTTATAAGAAAAAAAGCTATGATTACGGGTGTGCTACTTAGAAAACCGGCCATTTTAAGAAACTATTATCGCATAAATTATGCTAACTTTTAGTTTATTGGCGCAAAAAAGGGCTTCCCAATTAGTGATGTAACCGAATTATCGGTATTCCTCGAAATACTGAGAATTTTCGGCATTTTTCTTACTTGGTTTGTTTTTCGACATCTCAGTAACAAAAAAAAACTCAAGCTAAAAATAGCTAATTTACAGTATGTCTTTTTTGTTAAAAAATGGACTTTTGCGATGTATAATGGACCATGCTGACTCAAAGCTGTTAGAAAAACAACAGAGAAGACCAAATTTGGTATGATAAAAGAAAAATGCAAACTGATGTAAGAAAATTTGTATATATCATTTTGTTGATTGAACCTGTCAGGCACTGTTGCACTGTTGCATGCCTTTTTCGTGATTTATATGTATGTAAAACGTGTGTTTCCAGTTGGAAAAGACTGAGGAAGGCGCTAGAAAGGGTTTAGGAATCATAAAACCAGGCTAGCATACCGAGTATTTGAAGTGGAGTTTTGTTCCGCCGCGATTTCGAAAAAAAACGGAAAAACTGGAAAAAAGTTTGGGCTTGTCAAAGAAACCGAGCACATTGGGCTTGTCAAAGCGCCTTTCATTTTCCATTCTCAAAGGTTGCCTTTGTGGTGGGCTTGTGCTATCTTTGATTGCGCTTCTCAAAAGATTCCTTATCCTGGCAACTCAAGCACTACAGCCCAAGTCAAAGGCAACTTTGAGAAGGGCAAGTGAAAGGCACTTTACAAAGCCCAAAGTGCCCAGACCAGACAGGCTACTTTGATTTAGAACTTTGAAACTACGGTAGCATACTGGGTCAGACATCCAGCAGGAAAACCGTCTGGTGGCCCTAAAGATTAGGGTGCAAACGCAGGTGGTAAAGATGAGCGTTGAGACGGTTATGCAAATGCACACCCAACAGGCTGCTATTGAAATTTAATTTATCGGTTGGCTAATGAGCATAATTTATCAGCGACAAATTTCACCGGCCAGTTGAGTGTGTGTTTACACTTGAGAGTCTCTCTGATCCTACTACTATACCCAAACCGTATACCAGGTATCAGTTCCCAATCAGAAATCAAATCTGCTTTTCAGGTGGCCGGAGACATACTAAACCGTGAAATCAAAAAAGCCAGAATACCAGACGTGCGAGAGTCATTTAAAAAGGGCTACGTCTCAGCGAAAAACGTTCAAATCACCCGACTGCAAGTTCCTAGCTACCAATACAAGCTAACCGCACCAAACCGTGTCACTTGGACAGCCAACCGAGCTTCCATCTCAATCAAAGGCAACTGGAAGGGCAAATACAAAGTAACCTTCATCAAAATCCGTGGTTCCGGTCGTTTCACTGCTTCTGCCAGCAATGTTGCACTATCACTTAGCGCTTCAATGCGCAAAAACGGCGCAGGGAAGCCCTATTTGGACAATGTTGGCTGTCGGGCAAGCCTGAGCCTGTCAGTTCGAATCAAAGGCGGCATAGTTGGCTGGGTGCTGAACAAATTCAGAGGAAAAATAGCCCGGAAACTTAGACCGGTGCTTGAAAAGCAAGTCTGCAAAATGGCACGAAAATTTATCAGCACAGATATAAACAACAAGCTTGGCACTCTGCCAACAGATCACAAGCTCAACAATAAATTCGAAATCGATTATCGATTGGTCAGAGATCCAGTGGTAGGTGCGAATCATCTGGAAACGCTGCAGCAAGGCAAAGTCGACTACAAAACAAAACCAGCGGTCTGGTTTTATCCTCACCCTTTGCGTGAATCAGGATCGCGAAGTCGAATGTTGTATTTGTGGGCCTCAGACTTCCTTCCGAACACTTTTCTGCATCACGCACACCAGCGAAATCTCAGTCAGTTCAAAATAGATGTGGTTTCATTGCCCTTAGTGGGTCCTTACCTCAGACTGAAATGTTCTGCGAAAGAAACCTGCTTGGGTCGAGTGTTTCCTGAGCTTCAGCAGAAATATCCTGGAGCTAAAGGTATGGTTATTTATTCCATTTATGGAGGGGTAGGAGTGATGGGGTTCGCCTGCCGGCACAGTTAGTGTAGTGGTTTAGGGCGCATAGCCACTGTGCGCGTGCTCGTGCGCTCATCCTCTAGGCGCGGCAAGTTTCTTGGCGCAAAGAGTTGGTTGTCGGCGCAAAGCTCCATCCAGGCCACCGAAAGCTGGTGACAGCGATTAGGTAAAATGGGAACCAACTGTATCTACCGTTTCACCAAAAGCCGCTCCACTAAGCCTGCCGCGTTGGAGAAGAAGAACAATGACGTCAGAAGTTGTCAGAGAGACCAACTATGCCTGGGGCCCTGGCCATCCCGCATACCGGGGCGTACCAAGCAGCCATCGGAAGCTGACAACATCATGACGTCAACACGCTGAGCACTCTTCTAGTGACCGGCACCTAGCAGAATGGCTAAGAGTGGCCGGCAGTGAAAGAAGGGCAACGTCAAGCAAACCACGAATCATGGGGGTCGCGAAATGGAGCATGAGTCTGATCGTAGGCCGTACACATCGGATCGGGGGTTGGCCTTTCTAGCTGTGGTCACCTAGTATCTTTACTGTAATTCAAGCGTATGTACTTGATCTCTGACTTTCAGCATGGATTGAACTAAAGACATCAACGGATCCGATAATCGAGTTCAAACCATCTATAGCCAAAATGACAGCATCGGGTTCACTAAAAATTTATATAACCTTTTCTAAAAAGCCTCAGCTGAAACTGCTAAAAGCCACTCTAACTGGCTCAGCCGGATTGAAGCCAACACTAACCTCAGCTGAACCTCAGAAAGTGGTCGGAAACATCGAAATAGAAGAGCTACGTGTGGTTCATGTGGAGGAAGGAATGATTGAGCCGAAATACATGCAAAAGTTTCTCGACTTTGCCAAACCGATAATTCAGTACCAGATCAACACCGTTCTCACCAAGGGTTTCCCTATTGCCGTGACAAAAGGTGTGAGAGTGAGAAATTCCGAGTTGACCTTGTTGAATCGGACTCTGCAACTTGCGACTGATTTGTACTATACAGGATAATCACGTCTGCTGCATATGGTGATGTATATGTATGGGTTTTCCATATAAACGCCCCGCCCCAAATAGTGGGCTTTATTTGAAAAGCCCATGGGTGGTTATTCGGATAAAACATTTCGTCCTGGAAAAGATAAAAAATATAGATGGGAAATAGGCTAAAACCTCAAAAATTAGGGCTAGAAGCATGAGTTTCAGTACAGAAACACGGCACTATCAGTTTTTGTCGAAAAATCAGTAAAAAAATCAAATAACAGACAGACAGCGCTCAGAGTAAAATGTCTGCTGGGTTGTCTTCCATGACGCACCCTGTCCCGTATGCGCGCACTGGTTTTCTTCATAATCAATCAGAATACAAAATAAATACCTAATTAATTATTTTATTTCACCGGCGATATTAACACACACGTTGTTGTTCTCCCTCAAGTAATTGTAATCGTGTAGGACGATTGAGCCCGAGGAGACCCTTCACCTAATTAATTATGGAAATTGTCTGTTTATCAGAGATTAGCTACATCCATATAAGACGAGCTAAAAGATAAAGAGACAAGTACAACATTTTATTCTGGTCAGATATGAAGCCGATACTATCATGTTTGTTGTGCACTGCCGTAATCCTGCTGTCATTAGCTGTGTCGTCTGAAGACAAAGTTGTACGGATAGTTGTTGTCCGTCCAGCACTCACTCGTTTCTTCATACCCTTCACCTACCGACGCAACTTTCTGGTCCAAGTTGTTGTGTTCAGAGCTGGAAGTGGTCCTGTAGTGAAATCTGCCGCACCTTTATTTGGATAATTTATTTTGTAAATCCTTGTTTGTTGATGTCATTATTGCTTGCTGTTTTTTTGAGATGAAACAATATCGCAAAAACCCAATACCCAATGACCCCAATACCCAATATTTTGCAGAATGAGTCAACAAAGTTCCAATTTGCGGAAGTGCTAGTTTTGAAACCCATAAAATGCTTCTAAATCGATTTCGTTGTCAAAAAGACATTGTGAAGCTATAGATGCAATTTTGAGAATGTTTCCAATAAGGGAAATGCACAGAAAAATAGTTTTGATATAAAATTTGCACTGCAAAAGCAACGGCGATGATGGACAAAACTTGGTATTGAGTCTTGAGATTTGGATTGGAAACTATGTATTACAATGCGAAAAAGTTTGACGCTTCTGAACATGAACACAAACATGAGTTGTTTTACGCTTCAAGGATGGATTTTAGGGAGATATCAAAAGCAGTTATGAGATCAGGTTCAGCAGATGAGTAGTGATGCGATCGCTTTCAGTCTGTTTCAGGCGGAACTCCGTCAGTCTCTCAGACAGCCACTTGGCCTGCGTTGTTTGGTGTTGTTTGCCTAATACCAATGTAAACTCCGGCTGCTCATACAGCTCCATAGCCCGATCGGCCATCTCACTCAACCTCTGCTCGTATGCATGTGTCTTCTCCTTCAGCGACTGCATCACGTTATAGGCTTTCTGCAAATTCTCCTTCTGCAGGGCTTCCAATTTGTTGTCTGGGATTGTGCCGGCCCACTTTGCAAACTTTCTATAAACGCGCGATTCTCGTATGGCTGCATCAGTCATCTGTTCAATGGCCTTGTCTGCCCATAAGCCGAGTGTTTTTGCTTTCCGTTGTTCCAACCGGCTGGCTCTCACACCTACAGATAAGATTGCCTATGTAATTCTGAATGTGCAGTGTAGTTACCTTTCCATTCCAAAGATTCCTCTGCTGCATTCATGGCCGCTGTCTCCAAATATTCGGCATGTTCAGCTGCCAGTTTGACTTCATATTCTGCACGCTCGATCGCTTTCCTCAGTGCATGGGTAGCCATAGCTTCAGCCACTTCTCTTGAGCCCTGCCTCTTTCGGACAACATCATCGGCTACTTTGTACATATTTTCTGCATCAGCGCCTGCGCTCTTGGCGTACCTACTGGCTCTGCCCACGTCTTGACTACGCAGCCATCCTGCCATATCAAGCGCTTGCTCCATATGAACAGAGTTCTTGTCGAGTTTCCTGTTTGCTTTGCTGCTTAGCTTTGGTCCACTGAGAATGTCCAATTGCTGGATATAAGCAGTTGCCTTGGCTTCTCTGTGCTCTGCCACCTTTTGCACAGCCTCCAAGGCCTTTTCCTTTGCTTGCTGCACCTCTTTGTCAGCCGCACCTGTCTTTAGGAGGTGCTTGAACTCAGCGATAGCTTCTTCACTCAATTTGCTCAGCTCCTTGCTTTCGGAACTGAACCACTTTCCCAGTCCACGACGGTGTCTGTCTTCTGCTTGAATGGATAGTAAACACACGCCAAGGGAGCAGGTATAAAGGAGACGGAACGGAAACGCTGATACTAACAGAGAACAACAAAACACAAAACAGACTTGCATCGTGGCTGGACCACTCTGCAACGCAACAAAGGAAACTAACAGACAATTGATGATTTCATGTTGCTTTCAAAGAAGATGGGGGTGAGCACGTGAATCCAACGTCATATTCAAACACATATTACACATTTGCTTCAAATATACATGTACTAGGGGGGTTTGTGAGGTTACGCTGGAACGGCCAAAGCCTCCTCATCTTCACCCCGAGACAGGTTAAGGGTTCCCCACCCAAAATACTAGTGGTGGCTCCAGTACAATTTCTGTGATGAATAATTTCTTCAGTTCATCACCTTCTGAAGAATAGTACCGGAGTTTTCCACTTATAAGACCTGGTCTTATAACTGGAAAATGCCCAAATTTAGGGTCACTTCTTGGCGCCCTTTTGAAGACCATGGTCTTATAACTGGAAAATGTTATTTCACTGCAAAAAAGGATTTTTGGCCAATAGTTGAATTTGTTTTTCACCTAGATGGCTGTTCCAGACGTGCCTGACCAGTTTACGCTTGACTTGTAAAACTTTACTTAACATTACAAAAAGAAAGGTTGTGTTAAAGCTACTGTTGTTTGTGTATACACATACACATTTACCATACACAAAAATACACATTGTTTTTTCAATGTGTATACACATACACATACACATACACATTGAAAATTCTGATACACATTACCATACACAAACACTACTCGAAATGTGTATTTTTGTGTATGTGTATTTGAAAGCAAAAGTCGATAAAATTTCGAACTGGATCGTAAAATTTCGATGTTTTTGCTGCAGTAATAAACGGTAGATATCCTCATAAACCCCAAAAGTGGCCTAAGTAACTCAATTTAAAAGCTATCCAAAGGTTTAAAGCAAGAGATATTGAGAGATTTCATTTTCTTAGCATTTCTGGCCCAAAATCTACCAAAAAATTTGCATTTTCAGTACAATACACATACACAAATATACACAAAAATACACATTGTTTTGTTGAATGTGTATACACAAATTACCATACACATTTGAAGGTAAATGTGTATACACATACACATACACATACACAAACGGAAAACCCAATACCAAACAACAGTAGTTAAAGCATAGCAGTACTGTATTGCGTTCAAAACAAAAATCAGAATCATGTTTTATCTATATTATGTACTTCTGCCTTTGTTTTCTCACGATGGACAGCTTTTGTTCACTTTAAAAACAGTTAATTGTGTGCTAAAATCGGTCAATTAAACTAAGACCATGGTCTTTTAACTGGAAAATGGGTGTCTATGAACTAAGTTTTCTGACCACCTATTAGAAGACCATAGTCTTATAACTGGAAACAAAAACCTATTTAAAGACCATGGTCTTCTAACTATGGTGGTCTTATAAGCGGAAATCTCCGGTAATCGTATAACGTGAAGAACTATTCGTCAAAAACGATTCATCAGGCCGAAACGAACCATTGACAAATTTTGCGGTTTGTTGGAAAGAGTTTTCAGTTGTCAAAGTCAAATTTGCTTTGGAGTGGCAAGAACAAGTCAATGGCAGTGAAGCTGGAAAAGCAGACAGCTTGGAAGAGTGTACCAAACCCTTGAGCGATATTCACAACAGACCAAATTAGTCAAATTGACTCTACAGTACAGTAGTAATTTAATTATATTTCAAATAAATTTACTTAGCAACAGTAGTCCGTACCGACTTTGTCTCTAGGAAACACCAGATCCAGATCAGATTTGAAACTGTAAACCGTCTTTTGTTTTGTAAGCGACAATCTATCGCTGCCAATGGTTCACTTGAACCAGTTATTTGTATAGGAGGAAGAGACGATAATCATCATTGGTTGTCTGTCAAAATAGGTTGGAGGCTAAGACAACCAGTAGCAGCTATTACTGACAAAAAGATGTCAATGGCAGCGAATGAAGTAAGAAACCCAGCAGACTCACTCGCCACAATGTTTCTGTTACCCTCAACAAGCAGGAAAAGCTTGGAACTTGGAACTGGAAGAGTGCACCAAACCCGTTGAGCGTTATTCATAGCAGACCCAACTTGCTCAAATTGAGTGTACAATACAGTACTGCAGTTGCATAAGCAAGTGAAGACAATGACTGGCATTGTTGATTTGTACGTTTTACAAAGAGGTGTTGCTACAAGATGCAGGTCTGTTTTGTGTTGTGTTGTGTTGCACAGACCTGTTCTTTCAGTTGTCCCACTTGTGTGTCGTGTGTGTGATGGTCACTCAAGCAGTCGAGAGCACCTCAATAGAGGTAAAAGAGACCTTCTTGGAAGATGCTAGGTTTTTTGAGTTATTGCGATCTATCTTCCAGGAGCCAAAATGTACTGCTACCAAAGAGGAGCTGGGAAAGTGGTCAGTCTGGCTAAACACCAATCGGTCGATTCCGGTCGTGCCCTACGATGGCTTCGAGAGCTTGAATGCCACTGAACTGGAAAGCCAAAGCTGTGCGCCCGACTCTGCAGAAAGTGCCTTCGAGGCCCGAGCGTTGTGTCCCTGGCACTACAAAGTCAACAAAAATTCTAAGGTACTTTGCTCTAATATAACCATAGATGCAGTGAAGAGAGTTGTTTAGCGAATTCCTACCACTCTGTTGGAAGCTCACTGTAACTGTCACCGCGTTTCCCACATGCGAGGGATCAAATGTCAGCCGCTGCTCTACATCATTCCCGTGCTCCTGTTTGACGATGCCTGTCAGGAGTACAATGCCACCTCTGAAGTGATCTCGATTGGCTGTGTCCCAGCTGCTCCGGTACGTACAACTTCTAGTTGTCTACAGTGAACCCATCCATGCCTGCACTTGAGCAACAGTTTCTCCAATAGCATGTAAGACATGAAGTATTGATTTGGTTTCAGCACATTTTCACAGTGCAGGGACCGAAGAAAACGATTTGGACGCATGAGGATGATCACTTGGAGTGAACGCAAACGATAGAAGATTTTTACGTTCTGTGCATGTTTTCCGCTCGAATAAACGTTTTGCACTACTGCTTGTTGCACGTCACTACTAAGATAAAAGCTAAAGCTAAAGCAGTTGCACTTAGACGTAAAATATGGCGTTGCAGGTGGCCCTGACACTACCTGGATCGGTTTTTGCGAGAGGAGTGCCGAACCATTCTGTGGTGGCCTGGGGGCCGCCCTTGCGCACAGACTCCCTACTCCCTTTAGCTTCCCACCCAACAGTGGTACCCATTTAGGGGCCCTGCAAAATGACGTTATCGATTGACGAACTGAATTAGTAGTAAATTTAGTAAATAGTAAAATATATATCCACTAGTAAAATAACAGTAATCACAGCAAACTACCGCTACTGTACCTCATGCCAAAGTCATGCCAAACAAATTCAAACTGAAGTATAACCTGTACAGACTAAGCTAGGTTTCGCTGCAGAATTGCGAGGGAAGCAGCGTGCATTTCACTTATGCATGACGCACTGATGCTCCGATTTTGATACATCGACACCACCCCCCCCCCACCAATTTGGAAGCAGCAGCTTCTGTTCAGCACTGTGATCAAGTTTTAGGCTTCGACATTGATTGGGGATTAGGCTTAGGATGAACTTAAACGTACTTTTAGGATCTATCTTAGCCTCAGCTTAATCAGTTAGGTTTTCTCTAACGTGCGGGGATAGTGTCCCACAA